>PVKA01006453.1:0-83592 GCA_004027165.1 Ctenomys sociabilis
CTAGGTGGTTCTTTTTTCCTTGATTCCTTTTCATATCTTGAGCCAGACTTATAATGTGTTTTGGAATCTGTTTTAGAGGTGCCTCTAGTTTTGGTGTGAGATGCAGACCTAGAACGTGATTTAGCCTTCATTTCTTTCTTGGGCTGGGACTTGGACCGTGATCTTGAATTGGATTTAGATCTTGAAAAAGATCGATTTCAGTGTTTGAATCTATCATTGTCGGAATGGCTTCTGCTGCGTCGTGGTCTTCCAGTTGGTCTACTGTTTCTAGGACTATAAGATCTTCTATAGTTGTAATCAAAAGACCGACTTCTTTGTGGATTCTTTGAACTGTTTTTTTCATCTCAATTGAGTTAATTTCTGCTCTAATCTTTATGATTTCTTCCCGTCTTTGTGCTCTGGGTTTTGTTTGCTCTTCTTTTTCTAGTTGTCGAAAAGACCGACTTCTTGATCGCCTCCTTTCATAGCTCCGGCTCCTAGAACGTCTGTATCTGTCATAATCATCATAACGTGAAGAACTGTACACATTCCTTCCTTCCTTGGCTTTTATTTGATTTGGTGTCTTCCGATCTCCCTGTGCAAACTGTATTTCGATCTGACGTCCACAAATCCATTTTCTGTCCAAATTATGTAAAGCATCTTCAGCATCACAAACATCCTCAAATTGAACATAAGCAAATCCTCTTGGACGTCGCGTGTAGAAATCAAGTGGAACATAGACATCAACTATTGGACCATAGCGGCCAAATTCACGCCGTAAATCTTCAGACCTAGTGTCGTCGGCCACATTCCTGATGAACAGAGACGTGTTAGGGGGGCGCAGGTAGTGGGACATGACAGCAGCGTCAGTCTCGATGCGGAGCACTAACGGGCTCAGCAAACCGTCCGCGACTGCAGCGGCAGCACCTCAGACACACAACCAGAGGGCTCCGCTAAGGCCACCACCACTTCTCCAAGTCACACAGTTTTGTGTTTGCAGGTGATACCAGTAGCTGGCCCCGAGACGGCCAGAAGCACTCATAGTTAAAACACTGTGGATGTGCAGCACTGAGGCCTTTTTTATTTTTTTCTTTTCTTTTGTAGGCCTGACCATACTGGGCATTGAACTCAGGACCTTGTACTTGCTAGGCAAATGCTTATGTGCTGAGCTATCTACCCAGCCCATCTTGTTGACTATTTTTTTTTTTTTTAAGAGCATTTCTTCATTTATTTATTTATTGGCAGAACCGGGGATTGAACTCAGGCCCTTGCACTTGCCATGGAAGTGCTTATTCCACTGAGCCATCTCCGTCATTGTTGACTATTTTTGATCTATAGGTATTAAACTCACAGATGTGGAACTCATGACTCTGGAGGGACAGCTTTATTTAGCCGGGAAAAAAAAGATTTGCTGGGTCCAAGAGCTGCACTCAGACGCACACACTGCAGTCCCTGAGCTGGTGGGGTGGAGCATGACCTAGAGTCTGGCCCAGAGAACGTGGCGTTAGTTGTGTGTAAGAATTTCTAGCCAAGTGTGGAGGTGCATACCTGTAGCTCAGCATTCTGGGAGGCTGAGGCAAGAGGATCAGAAATTTGAACGCAGCCTAGAAAACATAGAATTTAGCAAGACCCTGTCTCAAAATTAAAAGTTTAAAAATGTATGGGGATATAGCTCAGCCTAATCTCCTGTGTGGCAAAAAGAATTTTTAGTAAACAAGCAGAACTGGTGCAAAATTCAGTTATCTGTATTAATTACTTTTGGGACTAATAGCCAAGTGTGGGCTTCACTTTTGTGCTGAACTGGAAGGTCCAACGTGGGCGTACCCAGTCCCCCCCACCCCCCACCCCCAGCCCCCACCCCGCACCCCCTGTGGCCCTTGGGCAGGGAGCCTTGGCTGCATCTATAGCCCTGTTTCTGGGCTCCTCTTGTCCTCCAACAGGGTCATTTTAATCACAAAAGTTCTGCCGGCCAGCTGTGTCTCCCATCACCGTGCTTGGGATGGAGGGACATGGCTGATGCCTCCTTTGCATTGCTGCCCCTACCTTGGTGTCTTAACCCCTTTTGTTCTTTGTTTGCTGGCTTATTTCAGGAATTTCTGAGGCAGGTCTAGTTGCGCAGTTCAGGCTGTCCTTCAGCTCATCGCATAGCCCAGGCTGGCCTCAGAGCATGCAACAATTCCCGCCTCAGCCTCCTGAGTGCTGGGTGACAGGTGTGTGTCACTACATTTCTTGGTGTTCTCCAGGGACCCTGATAGCAGCTGGAAAAGTGGGCCTCAGGGTGCTTCTGCATAGTTCGCTTGCAGGAGAAATATCCCTGCTCCCTGCAGGGGGTGCTGTCAGGTCCAGATGCAGAAGCCCATCTCCCGGCTCTGGGCACTGACCTGAACTTCCTTTCTGGGCTCAGCTCTCTTTGGTGCAGGATAAGGGACTAAGGTGACCTGGGTGTTTTGAGATTCTGACGTCCTGGCCCTCAGCACATGCATGCCTTGAGCCCTGGGGACTTTTTGCTCCTCCCCATTACGGAGGATTAATAGCTGCCTAAAGCGGCTCTCATCTCTGGCAGATGCATGTCAGTCACATACCGGATGTGAGACGGACATCCCAAGGGTGTGGCAAGCTTACAACTCTGCATAGCAACAAAAACCAACCCTAAAAACTTGAGCAAAGATGTGGGTAGACATTTCTCCAAATAAACACAGGACAGCAGCACAGGAAAGGGTCAGTGTCACTAGTGATTGTCCAGCAAAGGCCCAGCCTGACAGCCCTCAGGCTGCAGGGAAGCCTGTCAGGAGACAGAACAAAGCCAATCCGAAGGACACGTGCCCAGGGCTGAGTGCTGGGACACTTAAATAAAGTGGACCGTGGCCATGAAGGACCATGTAGCCCTCAGAGCAGCCTTACACCACCCAGTAAGAAAGGTCTCAGCTGAAAACCAGGGATCCTTTTTTGTAGTAGGGTAAGCCTGGGTTCACAAATGTTTCTGTTTGCAAACAATTGAATTCACAGACAAAAAGCACAAGGCGAAATTCTGCTTCCTTTCTTGAACTGTGCATGGCTGTCTTCCCCAGAAGCATAAGACAATTGAGGTCTGTAAGCTGAGGTAGTGTCCTGCAAAAGTAAAACAGGAACAAATGAAAGAAAAATGGGAGAAGCAAATGGAAGACAAGCAGCATGCAAGGACCCACCCTGACAGGCGAGCAGCACCCCCCACGGAGCACACACCAAGCGCTGTTTAAGGGCGAGAGGTCATGGTGGGTGCAAGTGCTGATGGTAAAATCTCATTTGAATAAAAAGATGTGTGTTAGCTAAAGGAATGGGGGAGAAAGAAACTGAGAATGAGCGCACCCAGGCCAGCAACTCGGTGGCCAGCAGGTGAACCGTCCAGCAGAGGTGTCCAGGGTCAAGGGAGGACAGCCCGCTGCCCCTTGGAACTCCGCACTTCACCGTCCAAGGGATAATTACATTGTCCAAGCACAGGCACAGCATCAGCTCTCCTGGGCTTTGCTCCTGATTTGAGGCCGATGGATAAAATCACAGGGTGAGCTGGCATGCTGCCCAGGGGTTGCACTCAGGAAGCGCCTGGCCAGGCAGACTGGCAGGTCCCTGCTCCTTTGAGCATGGAGGTGCTGCCCACCACGGTGACTTTAAGCTGTGGGGCATGAGGGTGCTTGATGGAGCTGGCATTGGGGTGTAGAGAACAAACAGGAAGAAAAGCAAATCATGAAATAGAAAATGTTAATGTAGCACTAAATAGAGGAGAAGAAACCGCAGGTAGAATTAACAGTGATGAAGGAGAGCAGCGAAGCAGAGCATTGGCGGCTATGCCTATAGTCCTGCACTTGAGAGGCCCGGCAGGGCCATCATTCAAGGCCCGCCCGGGCCGCCTAGCAGCCTAGGGAGATGCTGTCTCAAAACAGAACAGAACAAAATAAGAGAAAGTACAAATTTCTATTCTGAAGTTGAGAAATCCGTGTGTCACAGCCAATGCTTGGGTGAAACGTGCACCTGACCACCTGAGAAGAGCAAGTTCCAGGCAGGGAGAGCCACGGTGCAAGGCTTCACACCACCCAGCTGGAGTCCACGTGCGGGCACAGGCGGCCACAGCATTTGTGCGGTGGTGTCTGACGGGTTCTGGCCCTAGCATGAACTGCTGAATTATGGCGGTGGGCCTCCAATGTGGCTGACGCCCTGAAACAACAGCTTGTCTTCGCAAGACCACCTCCCCCTTCTCCAACCCAGCCCAGAGTGCAGTTTCCTTTCACCTTTCCTGCTGCCTCAGGGAAGACCCCAATCAGCAACTCACGTATTCCTAAACATCCCCCTTAGACTGCACCCTTAGTAAAAGGCCACAAAAGCAACTCAGAGAATCCCTTATCTTCCCCAGATTTTCTCTGATAATAAAGCCCCATTCTCTTTCCCCTTCTTGTTTTATCTGTTGCAAAAACCTATCTGTTTGCCAGTGCACTTTCCCTCAGTCCCACCTTTCATGTGTCAGGTGAAAGACAGGGAACAGTGTGTCCCGCCACTGCACTCCTTTCTCACTGATTCTCAGAGGAACTTCACAAATATACTCCTGCAGCCGGAGGCACTCCTCCTGGAAACTGCTTCAGTTGCATCTCAGTGCAGGTGCAGAGCTCTGGCCGAGACCAGACACGCGAGCCACTGTCCGTGGCATTGTGGACTATGTGCCCCCATTTCCTTCCAGTGGGAAGGTGGCATAGAGCCACGCTGGCCTCCTGAGCACACACTCAAGAGTGCTTGGAGACGGGTTTGGGGACCAGGGCTGCTACCAGGTGATCCGCCTGGTGAGTGGTGGAGCCGTCAGTCAGTGCTGGTGGAGAAGCAGAGGGAGATGAACTGATGTGTCTCAGAAGCACAGCGGGCAGCAAGTGCCTGAACGAGGCTCACCACCTGCAGCTGTTAGGGAAGTTCACTGCAGTCCCCACCGAGACGCCACCACACCCAGTCTGGTACCCAGAACAGGACAAATACCGAGTGCTGGTGAGGCCTGAGGGAGGAGAGCCTCTGTGTAGGAAGGAAACACGTGTGGCGCTTTGGGGGGGGGGGCTTTAGAACCTCATTTCTGGAGGCTCCTCAAAAAAAAGGAAAAAGAAAAGCCCTGATCAGCAAGCCTGCTCCTAGCACAGACCCAGCGTAGCTCAGGGCAGCGTGGCACACCCCTAGCCCACCGTCTGAGCCCCTCCTCCCCGGGCTGAGATGGGATACCCCAAGCCCAGAGGTAAAGGAGGAAAGGTTTCTTTAGCTCACAGTCCTGGAAGTTTCAGTGCCTACGCGGCTGGCTCCAGGGCAGGGTGGTACAAGCTGCACTGGAGCAGCAGCTCCTGGAGGGAGAAGGAAGCAAAAGCCCCGACAGCAAAAGGGTGGAGAGCAAGCCTCTGTTGCTTGTGTTGTAAGCAGGCTACCTGCCCTGGGGCAGGGGCAGGCTCACTGTCTAGCTGCCCTCCTGTGGGTCAGGATGTTTACAGAGTAAGGACCCTGGCCCCTGCTGAGTCATTTAGCCAAGCTTCTGAACTCTTGAAGGTGCCCTATTGAGGCAATCACTGTGAATGATTGATGCACAATGAAGCAATTGTAACATCCTAAAGTAAAAATGCCAGCCTGAGGGCAGGTCCTTCCCACCCTAGGATGTGCCTTGTAGAGTTGCTTAAGCTTCTAAACGTCTCAAGGTGACAGGTGTATCCACCTTAATCCCACATAACTGGGCCCACGTGTCTGTCAGCAGAGGAATGGGTGAACATCGTGGTTCATTTACACAGAGGAGCACTGCTGGGCCACAGAAAGGCCACTGTTTGTCATTTGTAGAGAAAAGGATGGATCCCCCTTGTTGAGCAAAATAAGCCAGACTCAAAAAGATGTATATATCATGTGTTCCGGATATGTGGAGTCCGAAGAGATGACAAGAGGAAGTGAAGAAGGGGGCCCTGCCTGTGATCACGGTGTCTGTGTACCCCTAGAGCCCTGGGGGACCTGTGGGCAACAGGGGTGACGGGGTAGAGGGAGCAAGTAAAGTGTGCTTTGTGCAGGTGTGATCTGCCCCAGGAAGCCTGTGTCTGTGGGCCTGGAAGGTACTAACAAACACAGCAGGGAAGCACAAACAGCAGAAAGGTCAGCGGACCCAAGCCACCGTCTTGGCTACTTTTCTCTCATTGCTGGGATGAAATACCGACCCCCAAATTAAGGAAGGAAAGGCTTATGAAGGTTTCAGTGCCGATTCAGCTGGCTCCAAGGCCGGGTGGCATGCGGCAGAGGGCAGCCGTTCATGGCTCTGGAGAGCAGCGGGCAGGGCTGTCTCCCTTGTGCTGCACCCTGCCTGTCTGCCCCGGGCTGGGGGCAGCACTCACTCACACCCACTATCCAGCACACACCTTTCCTTGCAGGACAAGCGACAGGCCCGGATCACTGTTGGCAGAGGACCGTTTCCTCTGTTCACCCAGCTGGTCTTCCCAGGGCTGCCCTCGAGGAGTTGGAAAATGTGGCCCCCACACGACACTGGATCCTGAATTGATCACAAACTCTAGAAGTCCGGCCCATGACTGCACGAGGCTTTGGGGGAACAACTGGGCACAAACCCTAACAGTCACCAACAGAACCACCCGGGACCTCAGTTTGCAGGCACAGTGTGCAGTTCTGGCCAGCCCTTTACTTGTGATTGTTTGCATTTTTCTCCCAAGTGCGAGACTGTTATGAGGAGACCACTGTAGTAAATGCTCTGTTCAGGGCT
Source organism: Ctenomys sociabilis (assembly GCA_004027165.1). Classification (NCBI taxonomy): domain Eukaryota; kingdom Metazoa; phylum Chordata; class Mammalia; order Rodentia; family Ctenomyidae; genus Ctenomys; species Ctenomys sociabilis. The sequence continues at coordinate 6,722 of PVKA01006453.1, forward strand.
CAGGCTGGGTTTGGAACACAGAGCAACGTGTTACAGATGCTTATGGTGCGCAGAGAGCCTGGGCACAGGGACTGCCTCATGTCGACTCGCCTTTGACAAATGCCGGTGAGGCGAAAGTGAGCCCTGGGCTCTTGGAGCGACCCCGCTGCATGGCACCGAGAGGGCAGTGTGACTTCGTGTGCAGACTTGGGGCACGCGGGAATGCTTCCACCGGCCACAGTCCCTTGAGCACTGTTGGAGTGAACCCAAAATGAGCAACCGTCATCTGTGTGGGGAACACCACGCCCAGTCCCAACAAACACAAGTTTGTTTCCTACGTCTAGTTAACTGCAACATTTGTAGTAGACTGGAAAAGCGCTGACAGTGGCAAATGGCACATTTCTGGTTTGGAAGAGAAGTTACTCCAAATGCTATTGAAAGGGACCGGATTCTTTAGAAAGTGCTCATTCAATCACAGGGAAACACATTTCTTTCAAGACTGTTGTTTTGGTGGACACAACAGCAGCAAATCAGGCACCTTCTTCTTTGAGTGTGTGTGTGTGTGTGTGTTCTACTTAGCCTTCTATATTTACCAAGGAACAAAACATTAAGGATTGCTTTAGCACTTTCAATCCATGGAATCGGGTGACAGGAAAAATTTCTTGTCACTAAACACTTTTTAACAAAGCATGTTTGGTAAGAGAGGATAGAATATTATTGAATGGAAATGAGGCAAAGTTCAGAGTTGGTTTCCTCAGGGGAGTTTCACAAATAGCAGCTTTGGCCATTCACAAGGGCTGATCTCATGTGGCCCTAATAGTGGGCAGAATCAAGGCCTAGTAGGGACACGTTCGGTGCTTAGGGGCCCACGTTTTCTTCCTTCCTTCACCTGTATTCTCCATGCCATTTTTACTTGACACATCTCATGTCATGAATACAGCTGGGATCCAGTTCCTAGGACTAATGAGGCTGGTGTGAGGCCGAGGATCGCACTGTTGTCTGTGTGTTACTTGCAGGACATGGGCAGTGCGCCTCGCAGCCCTGCCAGCTCTTCAGCCCTTCCAGAGGAAACCAGAAGCGCCCTCCTCTCCCACTCCTCACGGGAGACCTGGAGCATGGATGCTTTCGCTTTTGCTCCAAGGCGTGGTCATATTTTCACCTTGGAGGTGTGCCCATGAGGAGCGGAATGCTCAGGGTGATCGAGGGTATGCCTGCTGCTGCCTGCAGGGCCCGTTGCTGTCTTCTGAGCAGATGTGGATAAGGGCCAGAAGCTGTGCAGGCCCCAGCAGACACCACTGACCACGGGTGCGCGACCTCTACCTGGTGCTTGCCTACCCACATAGGGTTCCTGTCCAGAGTTTATCTTCAGTGACGCAGGGGGCACAAAGGGAAGTGGGGCCTCCACAGGTCCTATGAAGGGCAGGATTCTGCTTGGGTCATACTCTAGCCCCAAGAGCATGGGCAGAAACCCCACAGAGGTCCGTTTGCACAGAGAGACCTGCATTTCTCTCCCAGAGAATCAGGTGGGGGAGGGGATGATGGGGGATTCCAGGCTCCCTGTGCCTGGCTCCCCTCTTATTTCTGACTCCCCTGTGGACACTGGTCATGTTAACAGAGACTGAAGGTGCATGGTCATGACACCATGGATCTGGAGGTGGCCCATGCCTTAGAAGCTCTCTGTCCTCTTTGATTGCAGTATTTTTCTTTAAGAGAAAAGAAACAGAACATTCAGGAAGAAGGTTCACACGCGTGACAGCACATTGCAACCAGCATGCTCACGCAGAGCGAGGGGAATAACTGCAGAGTAGAACTCGTAATCCTGCCGCCTGGCACTTCAGCGGCCAGGCTGAGGGAACCAGAAGCGCCGTCCTGTCACACTCCTCATGGAGTGATTTCCAGGCTCGGGCAGAGGACGCTTGGTGAGTGTTGACTGGACAGTGCAGAGGCCAAGGCAGGAATGCCCTAACCTCATCAGCTGTGCCTGTGGCTAGGAGCAGCGCTTCCTGCTGGGGCGATGTCATGGCCCCGCCCTCAGCGCTGCCTGACTCCCTCTGGTCTCTCTGGTTTGCTTCAGTCATTTCAGGGAGGCAGCTTTGGGGCCCTTGGTTCTCCGTCTTCTTTCTGGCTTTACTTTCTTCAGTTTCTCCACTTCCCATTTCTCTCCTCCATATTTCCTTCTTTCCATGCTTTCTGCTGCCTTAAAGTTTTCTTTTTGTTGTTGTTGTTGTTTTTTTGTGGTACTAGGGATTGAACTCAGGACCTTGCACTTGCCAGGCAAGCGCTTATTCTACTGAGCTATATCCCTGGCCCCCTGTAAGTGGTTTTGATTTTTAACTTTTCCCCTTTTCGTTTGCATTGCAAGCATTCTTAGAGGAGCAAGCTTCACTTTGTGTTCCTGTGGCCTAAGCGGGGAGAATGATACAATCATATTGAATTGTGTCCACAGGCCCTCCCCATGGTCCCCTGTGGGAATTGAATGGACTTAAAAGAAAGAAAAATCCTTTCATCTCACACATGCAGCCACTGCCAGTGTCAGTGTGTGGGGCCCTCAGGCACCTTGCAGCTTCCTCCCCCATAGTCCTCCCCTCCCATGCATTGAAGGCCGCCCACCGCCCACTTCCCTTTGCAGACCCTGCTCCCAGCTGTCAGGCCCTGACTGGGAGCCAGTGTCCTGTGTCCTGGCAGCTCACCTAGGTAGAGAGAAGACCTGTGAGTGCGACCACAGCTGGAGCCACGAGGCTGCAGTGCTGGTGGCCAGCCCGTAGCTTCTGTGAGTTGGAGTTTCCCTCAGCTGTGCTTCCTCTATACTCTACCCCTGTTGAAAAGGAGGGGTCCTGTGGGTTCAAAATCTGCTTCAGGCAGCTGTGTTCCAGAGGCAGCTCCTGGGCGCTCCATCTGCCAGGGCTGGCAGTGAGGTCTTCCAACGTAGGCCTGCGCGACCTCCTATCTGGATGTGGTCAGCAGTGACTGCATTGAGGCGTCGGTCAGCGTGCTTCCCTGCCACTTAGCACCACTGCCAGAACCCACTGCGTCGCTGTGGGAAGGAAAGGATTTTTCCTCTTTTATTCATTTATTTTTGACATCCCTCAGCCTGGAAACTAGAACATACTGGTTTATGTCTCCAGCCCTGTGAAGTTGTTAATGTAATTAATATATTTATTTGAGATTTTGGAAACTGAGCCCAGGACCTGCACATGGGGCCTCCATCCCAAAAGCCTTTATTGTTATTATTATCTTGAAATAAAAATCACTGGACTGGCTGGGCTTGAATTTGAGACCCTGCCTCAGCCTGGGTGATAGGCTGCAGCATGCTACCTGGCTTCTCCCGCTACTTAATTTTATTTTGATTATTAGCACAGGTAATTAATTACAAAGATAGAGTATATGCATATTTTCTCCATTTGACTGATTTAGAAAACAGTTCTATAAAACAATTGGCATCTGTGTGTGGTTGGACCAAAACATAGGAATTAATAAATCTACCAATAGGGGCTGGGGAGATAGCTCAGTTGAATAAGCGCTTCCGTGGCAAGTACAAGGGCCTGAGTTCAATCCCTGGTTCTACCAAGAAAAACAAAAAACCACACACATACACACACAAAAATCTACCAATAATTGCTCAGAGGAGGAGGGCAGAGGGCAAGTTCTGTGACAGGAAGGAAAGCTTTGTGCCAGCACGGTGCTGGCGGGGTGACAGGAGCAGAGGCAGGGCCAGCAGTGATCAGTAAGATTAAGCGATCAAATCACTGAGTGTGCAGCTGCGCACTCTCTTAGCTTCTCTAATAGTCATACATTGTACGGTGTGTGTTCTAATAGTGTCATGTTGTGTTTGTTACATGTGCAGGAATAGCACGTAGCAATCATCTGTGTGTGATACACAACTATCTCCCAGTGAGAAGTGGCATATTCCCATATTTTCAACTGTAAAAGATTGCAAATCTTGTTACTTATTTCAACTAAGAATTTTAGCAGAAAAAAGTAATAACTCTGACAAAGGCTTGCTGCAGGGGGGCCCAGCCGGGACCAGGAAGGAAACCGGCGTGAAGCTCCCAGGAAGGAAACCGGCGTGAAGCTCCCTCGCTCTGTCCGCACCCCGCAGGACCTCCTCTCCAGGCTCTGGTTCCAGGTTCACCACAGCGCCCTCTCCCTTCTGTTGACCCGAGGTGCCAGCATTTGGTCAGTCTTTTCAGCACTTGTGAAGAGCCTGAGCCTGAAACCCAGGCCCAGCACAGGAGTGGTCACTGCGCCTCCTGCCGCAGAGAATGCAGGGCGAGCATGCTAGGCATCTTGGTGGCTTTGCTTTGCGCGGGGACAAAACACCATGCGTAGGAGGGAACAGAGGGCCACAGGGCTCTTGGCTGTCTGACCATAACAGGAATAGCATGGAGAGAGCTTTGGGGCCAAAAGGGGCTCAGCCCTCTGCAGCCGGGAAGCAGAGGAACAGGGTGGAGCCCAACAGGAGTGCACGCTTATGACCACAGGCCAGGGACACCTCCAGCAAGGCCCTGCCTCCTGCAGCAGGAGAGCTCTGCCCTTACCAGAGCATTAACCCACCGAGGAGCTGAGCACCACGTGGCCTGGTTACCTTCCCAGAGCCCCTCCTCGGAGCATGGGAGTCTTCGGGTGCCTTCTTGGGGTGCACCATAACCCTGCGTAGCAGAGGTACTTAGTTCTCGTGGTCCGAAGTAGAGCAGCAGGCCAGATCCAGAGAGGAGGGGGCGAGTAACCAGATGCAGAACCCGAAGCCACCCCTCCACAACCACGTGACTCCACCCAGAAGCTGCTGTGCACCTTTAGTGGATCTGACAGCCACCTTCATCACAACCAGCTAGATAGGCAGCCCGGTCAGCGTTCTGAGGCCCCTGTGGGGCTGGAGCCCAGACTTGGGTCAGGCAAGCTGTGCTGCTTGTGCTGGTGACCCTGGGATCCAGGCTCTCAGCAGGCCTTTGCTCCTGGCCGAGAGATGGCCTGGAGTCTATGAGGCGTGCCCACCACGCGGTCTGTGGCCTCTCTGCTTTTCACAGTGACCTATGGGTCCTCACAGGAACCAGAAGCAGCAACCACTGTTTTTGTCTCTGGTTTACAGAAGAGGAAACAGCTACAGACCGGTTAAGCAAAGCGGTCTATCCACTGTGGCACGGCCACTAGTGGACAGTAGTGGACTAGTAAGCCACTAGTGGACAAAAAAAGGTACAATCTCGGCTGCCTGGCTCTGTGGTCTGAGTGGCACCACCATGCTGTCCTCTAACTCCTGAAGACCTTTTTGAAACTCACGGTCTCTGTGGTTATCCTCTTAAAAATACAAGTGTGTTAAAAGGAAATTGCACATAATAGTCACTTTGTAAAAGATGGAAGAACTTTACACACACGTGCACGCTCACGTGCACCATGTACATAATAATCACTGTAACTGCTACGTCTAAGCTAAAAAATGTGGATTTCCAAGGCATTTAGAAGACTTTCCTTACTGTGGTCCAAACAAGAGTGTTATCAGCACCACTGCTGATGGGGGAAGAAGCCCTTGATGAAAATCAAAGCTTATCCTGCTTTCCCAAAGGCCAGTTCGGAGGCGTGGACCTTGTTCATGGCACGCTTTCCTTTCTGGCAGGGAGAGCACCTCCAGGGAGCCCTCCGTCCTGGGAGCGCTCAGCACACTGTGTGCTGTGCCGTGCGCGCGGGGTGCTCAGCGTCGCTGGGTCTTGTCCATTTCTCCTGAAGGAAACTTTACCCCATCACACTGCAGCCTCCCGTCTCCTCCTTCTCAGCCCACTGTGCTTTCTGGCTCTTGAGTGTCACTGTTGTGGATGAGAGTTCACTTTCCCGCTCACTTGTGCTTTGTGTGGCGGATGGGGACGCCAGCGTAGAGGCTGGCCACGGCTCGGTGTCACACACTCCCTGTGCCCTGGGCTGCGTCATCTTCCCTCCTCCTCAGCTTCTTTATGCAGCAGAGCTTGAGAAGCCCGCTCACTCTCTTGGGGGATTCTGACAGTCGCAGGAGGTCCCAGGGACCCCCCTCCGTGGCAGTCTGATGCATCTTTCTGGCCACCAAATGTCAGTGCTTTTTCCTGAAGTCTGAAGATCCATCCCCTGGAACTCTGGGCCCGCAGACCCCAGCACCTTGGAGGCCACTGTTGCTGTCACATGGCATCTCCCCTGTGGAGGTTCAGCCCTGGCCAACGCTTCTGGAGCAGGCGACTTTCCTCAGTGTCCTGGGTGTGGCTCTGCCTCAGGAAGACAGGCGGTAGGAAGGTGGGTGGTATCCCAGGAGACTAGGTTTGATTCTATGGCTACCTTGGCAGCAGGGGCTCGCACCTGGGTCGCAGCTCCAGGCCGCACACGAGGGTGAGCCAGCCTTGTCTCTCAATAGTCAGCCTGCTTTTCCTAATGGGGAAACCAGAGGTAGTGCCTGCTGCCTTCTGATTGCTGTCCGCCTATGTGGGTGTCTTCCAGTTACAGATACCAGGCAGAGTGCAGAGCACTGCTGTTAGCCAGTGGGGATGTGCTGGAAAAACCCAGGGGCCCACACGAGTTAAGCATCCTTTTGGAGAAAAGTTTACACATTGAAGATTAAATCTCCCCTTCCTTAGCCCATGAAAGCTTGAAATCAGGAACTGCACCCTTCTCTGTGGGCCCGCCGCCCACTTTTGGCTGATTAAAGCTGTAGGTGAGATTATAGCATTTAGCAAACTTCCTTGCTGTATTTTAAGAAGGGAACAAGAACTGTGGACCAGAAAAGCACGAAAGCAGGCAAACCCAGCATGCTGGAGTAGTCACGGCTCATCCAGGGGCCGGGTACAGTCCTATAGGAGGGCGTGTGGGGGCCGAAGCCTGTGGCCTTATGCGTTTCCGTCCTCCAGCCACCCAGCGTCTTCTGGTTGGGGACAGGAAAGGCCTGTGGGCACTGTCCCTCTTGGCCGGCCGTGTGCTCACTCTGTGTTCTCCCTCCCTTAGTTTGCTCTACAGGGCTTCGTTGATTGTTTTAATGATGAATGTGATGCTTTTCTTGACCTTGCACGTCCCTTCTGAAGCCGTCTTCTCGGCTGTCACCAAGGCCCACCAGAAGCATCCACGTCCTTTCAGGTGTGGTCAGTGTCTCTTGAATGGCACATGAAAGCGTTTCTCTGCGCTTGGTTGCGGATGCCACACATGGCATCTTCTTATATCTTATATCCATTAATAAAATTAGATACTTACAATTATTTTTCACCAGTTTTCTTTTAAAGTCTGCACTAGAAGTAAGAGTGGTATGCATCCTGTGATTATAGTTTTCAGGATTCGGCATTTGTCTGGATATGTACCATACCAGGGGCTTTATCAAACTCAGCCGTTTCCATGTTAGTATTTAGGTTTCTTCTGTTGTAAGCTACAGGACTCTGGGCACTGATCTCGCAGTGCAGGCCTCATGAGGGTCAGCTCCCTTGGCTATTTTTGGTGGATGAGATCTTCATTTCTTCATTTTTCATTCATTTTGATTGATAAGCAGCTGTGCACATTTGTGGCACAGCGTGATACTCGAGACACAGTAACTGGCCCAGCCAGCTGGTGAGCGCAGTCATTACCCCTGCATCACCTTCTTTTGGAAAGATCAGAACCGAATTCTCTGAGTAAGTGGGCACTGCACTGTTGTCAGCTGTGGTCACCTGCAGTGCCACTGAGGAAACTTGCTCCTCCCGGCTCGCCAGAACCAGGACCCTCCGACCCACACCGCCCTCTCTCCATCCCTCTACCCGCCCCTCGGGTTCCTATCACCTCTGTGCTCTGGTTTTCACTTTTCCTGGTGGTTTTGTCAGCACTGGGGATTGAGCAGAGGGCCTCACACATGCTAGCCACTGTGGAGTTCTGTCCCCAACCCTTTTTACTTTAGCCTTTGAAACAAGGTCTCACCAATTTGCCTACAGTGGCCCCACGCTGGCAGCTCTTCTGCTCTGCCTCCTGGGTAGCTGGATTAGAGGAACGTCCCCACTCCCGACCTGGTCTCACCAGCTGCACGCACAGGGTCCACATGGAGGGGATCACACAGGCTCTGTCTTGCTGTGCCTGGCTTGTCACCGAACATGATGGCCTGAGCTCGGCCCATGTTGTTGGGGAGGATATATTTGCCCTCATCTGTGAAGGCTATATGGATATATATGACGATTATATGTCTTATATGTAATGGTGATTTTTATGCCATTGACAGATATGTAGACTGCCCACAACTTGGCCACTAGGGCTATAATTGCATTTCCCCGATGACCAGAGATGCTGACCGGATTGAGTTTACATTCCTGTGCTCTTTTCCGTCATTTTCCCATTGCTGAGTTGGGTTGTCTCCCACTGTTGAGTCATTTAAGTTTCTTTTGCATTTTGCATAGTGTTCTTTGGGATTTGAGCTGAGTTGTCGTGGTCCCCTTTCCCCCTTGCTCTCTGTTGCTTCCTTGGCTGGGAGGGAGCTCTGCAGCATGTGGAATCCGTTTCTCTCCTTTTGCTTTAGCAAGTTTGTTCGAGGAGGGGGAAGATTTGTACACTGAAAACTGTGGAACACTGAAGATAGTGATTAGAGAAGACGTGAATGGGAAGATGAGCAGTCAGGAGAAATGACATTCTTTGCAGTTTCCCTGCTACTCAGAGAAGCCCATGAATTCAATGAGGTCTTCACCAGAATCCCAGCATCCTTGTAGATGTGGGCTCCCAGGTCACTGGGGAGGCTTCCGGTCACTGTCAGTGGCTCCAGGGCACATGTGGTGTGGCAGGGGCTGCTGATTCCCCCTGTGCTATTCTCTGACCTCAAATCACGGTGGTCCTTCTCCTTTTGTATGAATTAAAGGAATGTGCTCACTTTTCTCTTATGCTCTGAGGAAGTGTACAGGGCTCCAGATTTACCTGGAAAAGGTGAGGTCCTGTGCTGGGAACATCCTGTGTCCCTTTGGGAAACACACTGGGTTTGTGTTGCTTTTCCACCATCGGCCCCCAGGACCCAGATGGGGCCCGCCCCTGACAGCCCTTGTGATAGGACCTGCATGGCATGGGCCCCGCTTCTGAAGGCTTACGTCCCCAAGGACATGTCTCCCTGACTCCTCTGTCTCCCTCCTTGCACTTTCTAGGTGACTCTGGGCTCACAGGCTGACTTGCAGAGGAAGAAGAGGCGGGCACCAGCACCTCCTCCAGCGCCACAGCCACCGCCGCCCAGCCCCACGGTCCCCAGCCGCAGAGAGGACAAGGAGGAGAACCGGAAGAGCACCATGGGTGAGTGCTTGCGCCCGCTGTCGCGTGCCCGGTGCCTGCTGCATGGAGCATCAGTTAGCACCGCACTAACACTACCCGGAATGGCCATGCAAAGCGGGAGCTGTGAGGTCACACTTGTCTCACCGCAGTGTCTCACGGGCGTTTTGTGGGCTTGGAGCAAGGTGGTGGCCCTTGGTACAGGGAAGCCGAGATGGAGGATGCGTGTGTGGCCATCTGACGTGTGTCTCTCAGATGGGAGAAGGACGAACTCTTTAAGGTGGCATCCTAGGAGGCGATTTTGAAAGGCATCTGGCATTTGAAAAGCATTTCAGGCCGGGGTGGCTCATGTCGGTTGAGCATCTATAATCTGGAAGGTCTTAAACCTGCTGGGCACCAGCATGACACTGCCAGTAGAAAACCCCACACCGTGAAACTGCACTTCCCACACAGCACCGTCACTGGTGCAGGAGTGACCCTCAGGATCTAGGGGAGCGTGAAGCCTACGTGGGTGCACACCCAGGCCTGAGCGCCGTCCCACGGCCGCATGTGACGGGCATGCAGGTTCCAGGCCTTGGCTCATGTGCCTGCAGGTGTGGAGGAGCAGCAGCTGTCGGCTCCATCAGTCTGTGAGCCGAGAGACTCATACGCAGGACGGAGGCCCGTTTACCTCAGAGGGCTGGTCAGAGGGCCTTCAGGAGGGGTTCTCAGCCCCAGCCTTTGGGTACCCACACGTGTGTGGAGTGCCTCAGCAGGGGTGGGGTCGCTGCGGTGCGGGGCAGCGTGATTTGATGGCAGATGAAAGCCAGGCTGGTGTAGGTGTCAGTCAGGCTGGCCTTGGTGCTGTTTAGGTGCTTGAGTTTGGTGCAGGGCAAAGTTGAGTTCAGCGTTAGGTGTAGTTGGATGTGTTTTTGGCTATGGTGGGTTTGCTGTTGGCTTTGCCTGGATATGGTGTTGGGTTTGGTTTGGTTGGTTTCATGTGGTGTGTGGTTGGGTTTGGTGTCCGGCATGGTTGAGTTTGATGTTGGATCTGGTTGGATCTGGTGTTGCACATGGCTGTGTGGTGTTATATGTGGTCGGGGTGTTGTACATGGCCGAGTGTGGTGTACATGACTGGTTTGGTGTTGTGCGTGGTTGGGTTTGATGCTGGGCGTAGCCAGGTATGGTGTTGGGCGTGGCTGGGCTTGGTGCGCTGGGCGTGGTTGAACTTGCTGCCGAGCATGGTTGGATGCGGTGCTGGCGGTGCCCGGCTCTGGTGCGCCGTCAGGGATGGAACATGCCTTCCCCGGAAGTCGGGAATCTCCGGCCTAACCTGACGTCACTCCCCATTGATTCCACATAGGTGTTGGACGGCAGGTGCCACAGAAGCCCCCGAGAGGCACTGCTCGGGGCCCGCCCCAGTTAGTCCTGCCCCCGCCCCCGCCCTACCCTCCTCCTGACCCTGACGAGGCGGAGCCCCTCAGCCCTCCCGGGGAAGGTGCTGCTTCCGAGGCCCGGGAGCTGAGACCCAAACGTAGGTGCCGCTCCTTTCTGCTGTGTGTTGGCTGTCGGCCTCTGGTCATGGCCGGTGTGGGCCGGCTCTTCCTGTCCTGTCTGTGGACCCTGCACCTCCCTCCCGGCCTCCCTCCCTCCCTCCCTCCCGTGCAGTGCCGTGAGCCCAGGTTCCCAGGGCGAGCACCCCGTGCAGGCAGGGTCCCAGGGATCGACTTCCCCCAGGACTGCAGCTATTGGCTGAGGCCTCAGGCAGGCACAGGGCCTGTTGGGTGGTGATAGTCACAGATGCTCGCCTCTCAGAACATTTGCGGGGTGTGACGGTCACCTAGCTGAGCCATCCCAAGACTTTGCATGCAGGCACTTGGGGAAGCTGAGCAGCCAGGAGGAGAAACTGTCTGGTGTGAGTCTGGCAGCAGCCAGAATCACTCTGTGCTCGGCCTCTGTCCCTCCACCCGGCTGTGTGAGGGGCACGTCCCTGCAGTCCCGGGGGTTTCTTTCCTTTGGACTCAGCAGGGCCTTACAGGATGCCCTCTATCCCAACAGGCAGCAGCTTCCTACACTCGGCTGCCGCCCCTTCCACGGGCCATGACAAGCCTGTCCGTCCTCTCAGCCTCCATGGCTTCCTCATGATGTGGGGTGAGTGGCACCCCAGGCTGCGTCTTACCATGGTGACGATGCCTCCCGGCAGCCCAGTGCCCTGATGCTGACTGAGGCCATTGCGTGTGCCCGGTGCCCTGCTGGGGAGTTTGTGCTTCTCTGTGGTTGGGCCATCTCACATTTTCTGTCCCTTGGGAAAGATGGAGTAGCTGTCCTGGCTTCTGTGTAGAGATGACTGTGGGCTTACGGATCCGCCTTCGCTAGGCCAAGCCCCCTGCTTGGTTCATCTTCCTGGACAGACACCTCTTGCCACCTTCGAGAACACTGGAGCACCTGGAGGTGCGTCCGGATGACTCTAGGAAGGCCTAGACAGACTTCAGTTAGGTGAGCCAGGCGTCCCCCACCCCCATCACCCCAGCACTGCGGGAGGCCCAGCCAGGAAGAAGGAAAGTCAGAGCCGGGCTGGGCAATTTGGCAACTTAATGAGACTCTGTCTCAAAATTTAAATACAAGAGGGAGCTGAGGATGTAGCTTGGCCTCCTTTGGCCTACCACCCCTTTCCCACTATTCATGCCCCCAAATTTGGTGTTTAGGTTTTGAGTTTGCCTACACCCTCCCCAGCAGGATGGGCCAGCCAGCTCCTGACCTGGGGCTTCAGTGTAGCAGGCGCTAAGCCCTGTCCAGGCAGACATGGCTGTGCTTGGCTCTGCGGAGCCTTTGCCAAGCCGCTGTGAGCTGTCCTGCCTTGCCTTGGATGAGAGTGCGCTGCTCTGTGGGGACCCGAGAGTGTCGGGTGGTCCACTGGGACTCTTGAACACCCCTCCCAGCTCCGCCATCCTGGAGAGATGGAGGCAGATGCCTCCGCTGTAAGTGACATCACGGGACTTCTCTGACTGGGGTCTCCTCCCCAGGCTCACTCCACCCATGCCCTGCACTTGTGTTCTGTTGTGCTGAAATCTCCCAGGATACATGCTTGCTTTTTCATGGGTACTGCGATTCCTACATCAGGTTCGTATACCACACAGGCTTTTAAGATAAGAAATCACACTTTTCTTCAGGCTGGTGGGCAAAGGTTTCCTTCATAAGATGAAAATTAAAAAGCTGGTAGAGGAAATTCATGGGAGATAAAGAGACAGACACCCGCCCTCTGAGCACTGCTCTGCTTAGGTCTCCCTGCAGGGCCTTTCTGGCCCCCAAGGGCTCCTCTCCCCCATCCGTCCTGCCCTGTGGGGCTCTGACCTTGGCTTGTTCCTGAGACCTTTGTTGGGATGATCTCAGCTGCCACCAGCCCGCCCCTGGCCAGTCTGCCACCAGCCTGTCTCGAACTCAGTCCCAGTGTAATGCTCACCTGTTGCCGGTTGCTCGTATGCGGGCACCAGGCTTCACGCAGGGAGAAGGGGCGCCCTGCCGTCTAAGCACGTGGGGGCAGGCAGAACCTGAAAGAAGTCCTGCTGTGTCAGGATGACACTGGCCCAGGAGGGTCCCGGAGTGGCCAAGCCAGCCATGAGGCCCCTGCTCTCCGGGACCTGGGAGTTGCCATCCCCACCAGAGTGCTGTTGCTGGGCGGGGTGGATGGCGCGTGCTGCTGACACGGCCCACAGTGCCTGTCCTGGCTGGGATTAGCTCACGTGCTGGGCAGCATGGATCTGAAGTTTATATTTGTAATCCCAGGGACAACTTGTTGGAATTCTTGTGAGTAAATTCCCATCTACAACTCCCGGTGCAGCTCGTGGCAAGAAAAAAAGAGAGACATCTGCATTTGTGGGGTGCCACGGGGGTGCTAAGTCTGCTTGGAACAATGGTTGACCCAGGCTGAACCACACTGTGTGCGTTTGTGAAGAGGGTGCGGCTTGGGGAGTGACTGTGAGAGCGGCGGAAGTGGGCCTGCTAAGGGCTGGGTCAGGTGGGGGCCAGGGCGCCCAGAGGCCTGCAGAGGGAGGTATGTGGAAGGAGCCGGACTCCAGGCCCCGCAGCCTCGAGGGGTGGGCGGCCCCGTCTGCGGGCAAGGCGTGAGGGAGGAGCCTGTCTTTTGGGTCAGCTGCCTCAGCGTGATGCTGGCCTTGTTCACCCTGCCGCACTGCCTGCTTTGAGAAGTCCGACCCAGCCCATGGACAGCGTGGTGTCTCAGCCTAGAAGGAGGCAATGGTAGGCGGGACTGGACCAGACCCGTCTCTGCGTCTGAGGCCACGGACCCATTTGTGTTGCCTGAAGCCAGCTGAGGGGGCAGAGCATCTCCCTGGCCAGCTCCGTGTGTATCAGCACAGGGGAGTGGGGCCAAGGTGACTCTGGTGGAGGCAAACTGTCTTCTTCAGGGTGGCCGTCCTGGGGCCCTCTGCAGCGGGTGCCGCGGCCATCCTTAATCACAGCCTGATGTCAGGGAGCAGAAGCCCCGGCAGATCCCGTGTGCTTCCTCTAACTGAAAAGGGAAAATTCTCACCAAGGAAACCCTCAGGCACCAGGGTGTCTACGGTCTGTGAGCAGAGAGGGAAGGCGGATTTTGGGCTCTGCCGCCTGTGGTTTCGGGTGCCCTGAAAGTCTCAGAGTACAGACCCCATGGGCAGGGGAAGCCCCTGTGCGCCCTGCAGGGTGGTGCACAGAGATGAAAGGTCGGGTTTCTGGGACCTTGGCAACAGCAGGAGAGACCAGCAGTGTGCCCCCCTGAGGAGACTCAGGTACCCTAACCTCCCAGTGCCACATCCACTGTAGAAAGCCTCACTTTGGGCCTTCCTAGGAGGGTCTGCATAAGCACAACGTGGCTCACAGAGGTGGCCCAGGGTGTGTGGCTGAGGAATGCGCCCTTGTGCTGTACGAGGTCCCGTCAGCGTGGTCTGTGCCCCGGCTCTCTGCGTGCAGGCAGCTTGCAGCCCCTGGGTTGCCGAGTGATTCCCATGCATGTGCAACAAGGGTGATGACACTGCCCCGCTCAGTGCTGTGGGACAAAAGCCTCCTGACCCGGCTCTGGAGCTGTGTGAGGTTTCTTCGCCTGCTGAGTAACGGTTTTCTGCTCTGTCGTTCATCTTTTGGCTTCTTAATAGGCTTCCCTGCTAATCTTGCAGTGCCTAACTGTGTGCAGGAGTGCTTTCCATGCACTGCTAACCCAGAGTGTGCATTGGGCCCTTGACCCCATGGGTCTCTAACCAGCGTGCTTCCCCTAATACTTGCTTGCTTGTAGTTGAAATTTCACTGTAAACCACAAGGACAAACCTGCCCCATTAGCTGCATTGAATTGTCTGCTCACAAGATTTACAGGAGTTTAGAACTAGGCTATTAAGTTATTAATTACCTATTCCAATTAGAAGACCATGGGGATTTAAAAATCAATGTAGATGGAGCTCCAATGGCACCTCTTCAATTTGCTTTAAATTCTTAAAGCTGAACTACCTCACGAGTACACACATTTTCTTACTCACTTGCCAATACCTAGACGGAGTGAATAAATCTTCCCATGGCGATGTACTCAGTGGGGATCTGGCAAAGGGTTGTGGAGGTGTAGATGAAAATGTCATTTTCTCCTGCCCTCAGCACGAACAGTGACAGCTGTTAAATTAGTTCCCGCTAAAAGGTCCTGAATTTATGCCCAGGGGAGTGGAGAGCAGAGCCAGCCCAGGGAGAACCCTGCCCCTCTGTCCCCTTTCCTGCCCGTGGCCTGGGAGCCACCACCCAGCTACCCCTGCTGCCTTGGGAAAGGCAGGAAGACAGGAAGTGGCTGCAGCAGGTGGCCCTTTCCCTGGAATGGCAGGAAGTCATTGCATGTGGGGGCAGAAAGGCATCAGAGGAAGTGGAGCTGAGTGTGTGCCTGCTACCTCTGTACCTTGGGAATCATCGCCTTCACCTGTGGAGATCAGATGCAGCTTAGAAGAGAGGACAGGAGCCTTGCGGTCAGCCTGTGTCGCAGAGGGGAGGGGAGACTTCAGAGCTTGTTCTTTTCACTGATTATCCTCAGCCCTTTACTGACCAATGCCACGACTTGAACAAGAACCAAAGAATGCGGTGAGGATGCCCTGGAACAGACTGTGCCCGCCAGCCTTCGAAAGCGAGTTGCTAGCTTTTCAGGAATTTTGCAAGCCAACTGTTAAACAGAACCATTATGGAAAAGGCAGTTCTATAAACTTACAGTTACATAATATTAAAAACAAAGCCAGGAATTACTAAAAATTCATCACTTCCTAGTATTTTACATTTCGTCATGTCTCTGCACTTCGCATTATGCACATGCAGTGGGGCTGTAGCTCCAGGCTCTGCATCAGTGAAAAGATTGTGTAGCAGAGTAGTCCTGTTACAGTGTAGGCCCCATACAGATAGACCTGTTACAGTGTAGACTCATTACGTGCAGTTCACAGTGTAGACCCATTTTAAGGTAGTGCTGTTACAGTGTAGACTCATTATGTGCAGTTCACAGTGTAGACCCATTTTAATGTAGTCCTGTTACAGTGTAGACTCTTACACACCATGCTTTCTTTAGCCTCTAAGGACTGTAGCTAGAAATCACTCATGAAGTATTTACATTATGGCAGTGGGCATAGTTTATACAGCGAAGCCCAATGCATTTTTTTTTTTTTTTTTTTTTTTGGCGGAACCAGGGATTGAACTCAGGCCCTTGCGCTTACCAGGGAAGTGCTTATTCCACTGAGCCATCTCCCTGGCCCTTGTATTGTTTTCTATCATTTATTATTTATTATTTATTTATTTTTTTGAGGTTGAGGGTAAAATTTTATTGGAAAGAAAAGCTTCTGTCGGAGAGGGACAGAAGGGGGACCCGAGCAGGTTGCCCCACATTATTTTTTAATTGTCCACATATAAGAGTCTGCGAAGTGTCAATAATGCAGATGAACTGTGTTCAGAACACGTCATGTCTGCAGCCAGGGCAGTATGATGTCCTCAACTGAAGATTTGTTCTCCTATTTTTCAAAATCCAATCATCAGTTTCCCCCAAATTCTTTTAAAGAGTGACAAACTAGTAGGGTGCTGACGTGCATCTTCCTAGTTCTGTTTTCATCTGACTCTGTTATCACACGCGAGTTTGGCAGCCCACACTCAAGCCAGACCTGCTCTTGATTCTGGAGTCATGACAGGCTCTCCACAGATTGAAGAGTCAGGCAGAGATTAGCGAAAGCGTTCTGTGGGAATCACTGCCTAAATAACATATAATTTATGCAAATAAGATTGTGTATTTTGTTATTACATATAATCCTGTGCTTCCTGTCTTTTACATCAGTAAAACTTGCTCTTTCCACTTATACCTTTGTTTTCCACAGATCTGGACCCTATTTACCAGCATTTCACAGCAAATAACTAACAAATACAAATAGAAATACTGGAAAACAAGTGCTTAGTTAAACCAAGGACACAGGTGCCTTTTTTTTTTTTTAATTATTATTTTTTTTTTCTGAAGATTAAGTTTATTAACTAAAGCATTTGTATTTTTTATTTTTATTTTTATGTTTTTTGCGGAACCGGGAATTGAACTCAGGCCCTTGAGCTTGCCAGGGAAGCACTTATTCCACTGAGCCATCTCCCCGGCCCCACAGGTGTCTTTGATTTTCTAATTCAGTTGAGCCTTAAGATGACACAAATAATTACTCCGGTCTGTATCTCTTGAAGTTTTAATTGATAGTATAAAGTCAAGTTAGGCATATAATCTTTTATTTATTTATTTGCTTACTTAATTTATTGAATTTTAAGAAATGTTTTCTGGGTTCACGTAAATTTAAGTCTTCCCAGAAACAAGGCATCTTGATTATTGTTTTTAATGGCTCCCAATTCCCGTTAAAGACCAATGAGAAGTAAGTAGGGCTTCTGACTTCCAGCAGCCCGCTGTGTCTTGGTGTCTGCTTGTGTGCTGCAGATTGAGGGAGCCCCTTCCCTGTGCTATTCCTTCTCCCCCAGGGAAGTTGGGGACTCAGAGCCACTTCTACATGATGGACCCATACTTCAGGGGCCAAGCCATACGAGAGGACGCCATGGAACTCGAGACCTCGGTCTCCACGTCCTCTGAGTGTCTGTCTCTACCTCAGTGAAGCCATCTGCACCCCTGCATGTACATGGGGCCTGCCTGTACCCCAGCAGCGAGGCCGGTCACTGGCCCGAAGGGGCCACATCTGCTTCCCCTTGGAGTTCTGCCTATACCTGTCCTTCCTCTCCAAAGGGAAATAGGGATTTTTATCCCCTGGCAATGGATGACTCTGCTTGTACAGGGAACTTTAAGGTTTTGTATCAAATCCAAAGACCTTCATCTGAAAGGCCTGCAGGGGGTCCGCAGAGGACCATCACCCAGTTCTGGCAGGGGGTAGAAGTCCCCGTGTGGGGTCCACAGACCTTTTTACCAGCAGATTAGAAGCAGAGTAAAGGCAGGCAGGACAAGGCCTTGCATCGTGGCTCTCTGGGTGTACTTAGGACAGAGGCCATGCCCTGCTCTGGCTCACCTTCGTTTGTCTCCTCCTCCGCAGTATACTGCTGTACCTCCTTCCCCACCCACAAGCACCTGTGAGGAGGCGCCTCCTGACCCAGCACCCTTGGGCTCTGCTGTCCTGCGCTGATGCTGCTGCCCTCTCCACCTTTTGGGACATAAGGCTCATTTCTAGAACCGAAATTTGTGTTCCTCTGAATTTACATAAAAATGCACACTTTGCAGAGATCTCTTGAGGCTGTCTTTCTTTCTAGGCAGCAAAGACTTGTGTGAGTTCTGGGTGGGCAGTCTCGACTTGTCTGGGCTTCCTTGACCTGTGGATCTGTTTCAGTGAAGAACAGAACTTTATTATAAGTCATGGTTTGGTCACAGTTTTCCTTCTGTCTTCTCTGCTTGCTAGAGTGTGCCATGGTGTCATTTGCAGCACTGGGACCCTCAGCCACCTGGTGAAACCAAGGGCAAAGCATGTGCACCCTAACTGGCCTGTAGGACCTCCTGGCCCCCGACAGCCACTAGCTGAGAGAGGGCTTGGCCCGGCCTGCTGTGTGTTCCCAGCCCCTGGCACTCCACGGCTGCTGGGCTCCTGCCCACCCTTCCCTGGCTTCCTCCCCAGACACCTCCCCACAGGCACTCCCTAGGGGCTAGGCTGGCTCCCACCAGGGGGTGCTAAAGGAGGAATAAACACAGCCCCATCCATGTTGCTTATCTGTGCTTCCCTGCCCATGCGGACCACATGAGTGGTAGGTCCTCTTGGTGCAAGCTGTCCCTGCCCATGTGGACCACATGAGTGGTAGGTCCTCTTGGTGCAAGCTGTCCCTGCCCATGCGGACCACATGAGTGGCAGGTCCTCTTGGTGCAAGCTGTCCAGGGGCTTGCGCTGTGGGGAGTGCCCATGGCAGAGCCACGGCATCTGCCCACTGTCCTTGCTCCACGATCTTACAGTTGGGTCAGGTGGCCCCAGCTCTGTGAGCTGCTCTCCCCAGCGCCCTGAGGCTCACAGAGGGGACAGCAGTGGCAGGTGAAGATCCTGGCTCAGCAAATAGGAGTAGCCCCCGCTGGCTGTGACTGAGGTCTGTGGTGGCACCAAGACAATGAACTGGAGCAGATTCTCTTGTTTCTCTCCTAAAAGATTTTTAAAAAACATTACTGCTCCAAGTAACTGTGTATCTCCCAGAGATGCACAGGTAAGTAAAAGAATCAGTTGGTGTTTTTAATTAGTGGGACTGCCGCCTGGCAGATGACGGCGGAAGCAGTGCCTGATGTTGCAGGAAAGGCTGGGGCCAACGCTGGCATGGCAAAGAGTAGGAGCCCCGGCAGCGTAGACAGTCAGAACTGTGTTCTGCAATTTTTTTTTTTTTTTTTTTATCAGTGTTGATCAGAAGCCAGAAAGTCTCAGAAATAACTCTCGAGGAAAAAGGTTAGAAAGTCCCTTTCTCTCTGTCTGTCCTGTCTTTCTCTGTGTCTCTCTCACCAAAATAAACGACTTTTGTCTGACAAGTAGCCATCATTTGAGCCCACATCACTAAGGGACAAAAACTTAAACAGACAACGTAAGGTTTACCTAAACAGTGGGGAAGCACAGGATCCATGGGCCAGGCACGAGAGGTCGTAGAAGGCCGTGGCAGTCACAGGGCTGAGCTGCATCGGACGTAGCCTCATGCCGGAGGAAGAGGCAGCCACTCTCAGCACGAGGACCAGGAAGGGGCCCTACTCACAGAACTGCTGGTCAGAAAAGCAGAAACCACAAGCCCAAAACATACCAAATGCCAGCAGAAACAGGCTACGGGTGTGTAGTGGAAAGACCAAATCCAGCAGAGCCCATCGGTGCAGCTAACAGGTAGGCCTGACCGTGGCCTGCATCCACTCGATGGTGAAGGTTGCCGAGACGTGGACGGCTGATCTTCGCCAAGCCCTGCTTATCTGAGTGACGGGCCGCCCAAGGGCCAGAAGTGTGACTTTCCAAGCAGATTTAATGCACACCCGACACTGCAGTAATGAGGTAGACTCCTGTAGGGATCAGACACATTAATTCTTTTTCTTCTGCGAAGAAAGAGTATACTTCACAAAGCTCCCCATTTCTGGAGCAGCCTAGAACCCAATGCTTGCTGTGCAGCAGGAGAGAGTGGCTTTCTTTCCTCTGGGAGGTTGTATGCCATATCAGAAAAGATGGCAGGGCTCGTGGTTCCCAGAGATACACAGGTCAAGCTGTCCTCAGGCTGCCTGGTGTATACACAAGTTCATGACATAAAAGTTCCCTGAGTAAGACCAAATGCCAAGATGAAAGGTGTGTCAACTGCACATGGCTTTGTGGCTCGAGTTGTCTTATATGCTTACCCTTTTCCTGTTAAGGAACCTGCTGGCTGTGGACAGTGACACCTGTTGCAGTTCTTGAGCTATGGTCCTACTTATAGTGCTGGTTGCCATCTCGCTTCACCAGGACTTTTAACTTTTTCATTTGAAGAGCCACAACTTTCTTTAGATTTTCATTAAATGCTCTCAATTCTATAGATGAAACAGCCTGAGAAGTTCCATGTGTTTGCTGCCTGGCATTCCAGCGCAACAGCCTCTAGGATCTGCTATTACACATTGCATCTGTGTTTGGGAGGCTTATCAGCTGCTGATTTTCACAGTTTTTGCGTTAATTTGGATCCATGGTATGATAGTTTGTTCACAACTTTCACAGCTTATGTACCTGGATTCAAAACATTTCCATACAGACTCTTATAACAAAGTAATGCTCTTGTAGTGGGGACTGGATTGTGTCTTCCCCAAGGCCAGAGGAGGTGAAGGCTTCTGCAGGTTCAGTGCCTTTGGTCACACAACCAGTGACAAAGTGGCCCTTTCCAGATGTGATCCTCTACAAGCTCCCTGTGGCCTCTGATCTGTGCGTGTGTGTGTGTGTGCGTGCACACACACTTGCATATACGTTTTACTGAGCATCATGCATACCTAAGGAACGAGGAGCAGAGTGGAAGAGTAGCTTTCTTCTCATCAGGGCAGACCAGGAAGCTTCCAGAAGCTTCAGTGAAAACCAAGGTGCAGATCCTGAACACAGTGAGGCCCAGGATTCCCTGAGTGCTCTGGGCTATAGACCTTGCTTCTCACCAGCACATCACTGATAACCCTTGCACTCAGCAGCTCTCCACTGGATGTCGGGTGATTCAAACTTATCATTACCTCTTGTTTATTTTTATCCTTTTTCCCATCTTTACGAAAATAGTATGTTTTTATTGCAGTGAAAGAAGCTGAGTCAACTGGGAAGGTAAGAACCACCTGTATTCGGTTTTAAAAAAAAAAAGGCAAAAGGCTGTAAGACCCCTCAGACTCTGGCTGGGTGCATTTTTTCTCGTTTGGTAAATCTTCCAGACCCTTCAGGGAGGAGAGTGGGAGGAATCTCCGACCCTGTATCCCAGCCCCAGTGGAAGGCCGGAGTGTGCCCTGTGTTCTCCTGAAGCATCTAGGGGCTGTAGTTACAGAGTGAATCACCCTAGAGAGCCTTCTTGACCACCGAAGCTTGGCGGTGCAGTGTAGGTCTCCCCTGGACCCTCTTTACTGGGCTCTGGCGTGGCATCTTCCTTCAGCAGCAGCTTCTGACCTGGCAATACCATGAATGTTGCTGGTGTCCCCGTGGCCCTAACCTCCATGCTAGGGCTCAGTACAAGGCTGGCAGCTGGGAAATATCACATGGTCAGGCTGCCAACAATGCATGGGCAGGAATGGAAAACACTGCCCCATCCAAGAGAGATGCAGTGTCCGTAAGAGGTGGGCTGGCCCCGACAGAAGCAGGAATCCATGCACCCAGCCCTTTGTGTGACATTGGCTGCTGGATGGATCAGCCCCTGGCCACTTCCCCTGGTTATGCTCCTTGCTGCCAGAGCTTCTCCTAGGCATGTGAAGAACCAAGGCTGCCCCTTTGTAGAAACCCATCTTGTTCTACCCTCTGCATCATGGCACCATGCATGGGAAGACAGCGTGAGGTCTCTCAGGTGTGCTAAGCTCGACCTGCACTCCTTGGACACAGGGCTCACCTAGGATTCTTTGGGTTCAATGACAGACACACTCTGTGAAGACTGAGTTAATTAAAGATCATGAACACAAAATAATGGAGGGTGAGGGTTTCTTTTTTCCTTGTGTGGCACTGAGCTACATCCTCAGCCCTTTGTACATTTTACTTGGAGGCAAGGGATTGCCAAATTGCTCAGGTTGGACTCGAACCTGCAGTCCTCCTATCTCAGTCTCTAGGAATGTTGAAACTGTCTGCTTGTGCCACCATACTCCACTAATAGATGGTTTTGAAAAGACTTTTTAAATCTCTGATAGTGGAATTGCACGACTTCATTTCATACCGCAAGTTGAAGTGTCATGAGATCGATGGGAATAAGCAGGGCTTCTTTCATTTTTCATCCTCCAGCAGCTGTAGACAGAACATCGTATGCTCCGGAAAGCAAGTAGTAAGGCGTCCTGTCTCTGGCCCCCACGGTTGAGGTGATGGACTCGCTCGGCCCCCTCTGGTTTCCATTTGTCCTTTGTCACGATTTCTAATCTGTGTCTGTGCTTGTGCACAAAACCTTGCACATCTGTGCAAGGAAACAGCACACATACGCATTGTATAGAAACGTATAAATATGCCTTGTGACAGTCCTGCAAGTCTAATGGGAAATGTAGTTAGCAAAGTGTGGCTCAGACTGACTGATGCTAAATGAACTGCGACATCAAGCTCCATGGTAAACCAGGAGCTGTCTAAATCTGCAGCATTATGTGCCAACACTGATGGCCCTTGAGATGCTCTGGGGGGGCCGATGCCCCCAGGGGCCTGCAGTGCGGACACCGTCCTCGGGAGGAGCACGCCTGGCCAGGTGCCCACAGCGGTGCTACCTCCTCGCCTGGACGGGCTGGAGCTCAGGCCCACGACCAGCTCTGGCCAGCAGCCTGCTTCATGCACCCTGCCGAAGCCCGTTGCCTGGCCGGGTGGGGGAAGGCGGTACAAGGCCTGCCTAGAGAGGTGGTCTAGGTTCCAGGGGCGCCACTGCACGCTTGCACCACCAGGGGGAGCCCTGGTTCTCGTGCATGGAGTGCTGGTCCGGAAAAGGAAACAAAGATTAAAAAGAAACAGGGCTCCGCTCTTGTGCTGGTGTGGTGCCGCAGCCAGTTGCACAAAGAGCAGGCTGGGTGACAGCAGTCATGGGCTCGAGCCCTCTCCTCCTGCAAATCGAAGAAAAAGAGACCAGGAGAGCAGAGACAGCCCAAACCCCTCAGCTGTGGAGCAGCTGGGCTCAGGCTGGCGGAAGTCCCAGCCCTGGTGGCAGAGTGACCGAGGATCATGTATTCATGCAGACACAAACGCGTGCGTGCACATGCACCCCCCCCACACACACCCAACAGCCGTAGACACAGGGTGCGTACACATCCCGTGAACATACACACCTGCGCGTGCTTACGGACACGTGCAGTGCAGTGACCCTTGCAGATCCAAACCCACACCGCCCCGGTGCATGCACACCACACACCACTACGCACACGGTGTGCCTGCGCGTCATTCCCAAGCTCCCCAGTGTCTGCACGGTAGCTGTACGTCTGTGCTGTTACATCTTAGATTCCCACAGGGCCCGGATCTTAACTGTGAGGGAGGTGGCTGCCCCCGGTGCTGTAGCTGGCTGTGCTGGGGAGGTGGGGCTTGCCCAGAGGCCCCCGCTGGGCTATGACCATGGGGACATGTCCTCCTGTCCCACCCTGCCTCTTCCCACTGCTTGCCCCTGCTGGGGCTGGGCAGCTTCTCCTTGCCAGGCCCTCCACCCTGCTGTTCTCACCATGGAGCCGGCCGTGGACCAAACCCACCAAAACGGCAAGCCACAGAAACCCTCTCCTTTGAGTGGCAGTTGTCCAGTATCTTGTCCCACCACAGGAGTGACTGAGGCCACGCTCACACACATACACGTGTGAACACTGCATGCGCACACACACACACACACACACACCACAAATGTGTGTGCTCATGCACAGCATGGTAGGATGGCTCCAGGCCTCTGGCTGCATGAGCCTATGTTGTTGGTGTAGTTAAACTGGAGAAACGAAGTAACACGAATGCCCGTGTTAAAGGAGAGGAAATGCTCGGAGTCTGTTGAGCCCTGACTAAGGTGCTTGCTTTCCGCTTTGCATCTCCTCCCAAGACTCGGGCCATCTCTGTCCTCCTCTCTCTTGGGCTATTATGGTAACATGCACATCACTGTTGAGTGAGTGGCTTGTGAGGAGCGGCTTCCCACAGCTCGAAGAGGTGGGTGCCTGCAGCTTCAGGGTGCCTTCCACATGTGGGGCCCTCAGAACCGGGGCTCGCTGCCTCCCAAACTCTCAGTGGCATCCACAAGTCCCACACCACCATGTGTTCTTCTGCAGGACCCCAAGCTGCCCAGGGTCAACTGCGTGCCCAGGGCCAGCCAGGCAGGACACTGCAGTCAGAGCTGGTGTGGGTGGCACAGGAAGGTCATGTCCTTTGCTGCCCCTGGGGCCACCTGCGCTGTGCAATGCCTGGCACCATTGGGACACTTCTGCCAGAGTTGCCACTCCAAAGTGGCCGGGTTAGTTGAGGCCCGTGGTGTGGCCTCGTGGTGGCCGACTGGCAGTCGCGCTGGAGTCCTGCAGGGGCCCAGGGCTGTGGCCTTGCCACAGCTGGCTGGGTCCATCCCAGAACTTGGGCTATGGAACTTGGGTTCGATCCTGGGATGCATGTCGCAGATTACATATGTGAAGAGAAAGGGTGAGGGAGAAGGAAAGAGACAGAGACAGAGAGAGACTGTGGTGGAGATGCCCCACCCATCTCAGGTCCAAGGGCGGCCACTGTCTGTCTCTTGGCTGGAGAGCCAACAAGTCAGTGGTGCAAGTCAGCTTACCCCAGATGCCTGCCAGCCAGAGCCCCCATGTCTGGAGCAGGTAGGCGACCACGCTTGGAGTGCAGCTCCTGCTTGCTCTGCCTCCTGTGCCCTGTGGCCCTCAGGACACTGGCTGACACCCACTTGCCTGGACTGGCCCGGAGGACCCTGGCCTCCTCTGCCTGGCCTGCAGATGCCCCTGGAAGCCACACACTTACTGTACCTCCAACCTGTCAGGTTAAGTGACACCCAGGGGCCCACCCTGGTCACTTGGTACAGTGACATGTGCACATGTCTAAACTTCAGTCTCCCAGCTGAGGTAGGAATGGGGCCACGATTCCAGGGACATGACAGAACTGTGCCACACAGCCGCAGAGCCAGGAGAGCCCCCCAGGCGGCTGGCACAGGCCCCATGTGGCAGCTGCATGTTCCTAATGTCCTGTACCTTTTGAGATGCAAAACACAACATAGAAATGCTGGTGTGGAGTCAGCTGTGTTGCAGGGGAGTGAGGAAAGGGCCCAAGGCGTTTGCCCTGCACTTAGTGCTTACTCTACACACATGTACTCATAGCAGACCAGCAGGGTTGCCCCCAACATGACCAGGGCTTATTTCTGCAACTGGCTATGTGCTCAGAGCTGGCGCTTATGTCTTCTGTCTTTTCTATATTCCCTTGGTCTTCCAAAAGAACCTCAGTTAGGTGCTGGGGAGATAACTCAGAGGTGTAAGTGCCTGTCTGGCAAGCCCAAGGTCCCAAGTTCAAACCCTGGTACCACACACACACACACACAAAGGAACCTCAGTTGGGCATGGCTCCTACCCAATGAGATGACCAAACCTTTATTCTTCAAGGATGTGGGCCATTCGTAGTCCTGCCTGGATTGAGTCATAGCTTCTGACTGACCTTATTCGCAGGGTGTATGATCTGAGACACCCCAAGGGATCGCCTGGGTTGCGGACACACACCCCCTTCCCTGCCATTTCCCAGTGGGAGCCTGTGTCAGTGTCCCCTGCACCACCATGATGCCCAGTTGAGTCAGCCACATAAGGAGTCCTACAGGGCTGGGTGCCAGCCTGAGCTTCCGGTTCGGTGACATCTTTGGCATGCAGATGTCTACGAGACTCACTCCTCTCTCTGAGCTAGGAGCCTCTGGCCACCTGCAAGGCCCACGGTATGAGAAAGGCCATGGGGTGGCGGGAGGGGCAGCCCTCCATTTCCATCCTTGGTTCCTGGACCCATGGACCCCACTGTGCGAGGAAGCCTACCACATCCCAGACCCTCATTCAGGCACGGGCAGCCTTGGAGAGCCTCCCCCCTGCAGGGGTCTGCCACCAGCAGCACTGTGGGCATCCACAAGACCACCGCACCATCCTGCCCAGCAGTCCTTCGAGACAACAGAGAGCATGGGGACCGGTGCGTTCCCTACTCGCAGGTCCACACCGAGACGCTTCTCTGCCCAGAGCTAGTCCCCCAGGCAGGAGCCTCATCTCCAACAACCTCTCAGGAGGCGCGAGCCCTGACGCCTGGCTGTGTTCCCACGCTGGTCGTGTGAGCGCCTCAGCAGAGGGCCGCCAGGTCCCTGGGGTCTGACTCGGGCCGGCGTGTGCGCTTGGAGAAGCTCAGGGTTTTTGGGTTTTGTTTTTCATGTATTTAGTACAGGGTCTACAGGGTCTCACTGTACAGCTCGGACTCGTAGCCATCCTCCCTTTTCAGCCTCCCAAGTGCTGAGCATGCACCATGCCCAGTCTCAACTGCTGTTTCAGTGCACCCTGGGGGTGGGGCCTGCACAGCATGCCAGGGACCAAACCCAGCCCCTGCATCTGCCTAAGCAGGCACTGTAGTCTGCTGAGCTTTCTGGCCAGCCCAGGGAGAATTAAATTAAAAGACTTTATTACAATCATGTTGTAAAGTTGCCACAGGTACTCCAAGCCCTCCCCCTCCCTTGAAGCACAGTATCTCATTAATTAAGCTTGTTACAATGTAAGCATTCGTCGCGCTTCAGTCGGCCCGGCACACCTGTCTGCTGCAGTACTGGACCACAACGCCGGTGCAGCCCCTGGAAGAGCACGCCTTGCTGGGGTCGCCTCCTGCTGCCCTCAGCCCACTGCCACACCTTCCTGTGTGGGTGGACACTGTTGTTTTGCCCCCATGTCAAGGGTGACAAAGTGAAAGCTGTAAGACTAACACACTGAAGGCCCAAGTGATCGGGGCAGGGCGGCCTCAGTCCCATGGCGCCGCGAAGGTGGCCGCTCACACGGGTCTTGAGCGCACTGCACAGCAGAGAGCAGGTGCCATGACAGTGGCAGTGTGGCACTTCTGCCCCCTCCCCACGTGCGACGTTTTGTCCTAAAGCTGTTTTTAAAAGAGAGAGCTTGGAGGGCCGGTGAGGTGGCTCCGTGGACTAAGCACCTGCTTTGCAAGCGCAGGGCCTGGGGTTCCGTTCCCGGCACCACATGAGCAGAGGCTGTGGCCCCGCTGCCAGGGCGTGCCGAGCCCGTGACTGCGTGCAGGCTTGGTGGTGCTGCGCCAATCCCAGCGCTTCGGAGACTGAAGTGCATAGTGAGACCCTGTGCCGAATACATAAATAAGAAACCTTAAAAGTAAAAAGGAAAGATCATAAGGGAAAGCAGCCTTATGAAAGAGGGATTATTTTTATCCCAGTTGTTTGTATTTTCTCTACTTTCACACTAAAGCAGAGAGTGTGAACTTTATTTTAGAAAAGCAGTGCTCGATGAAGTGATTGGACATTGACTCAGCCTGTGAGATTGGTGGAGCTGGCAGCTGTCTAAGGGCAGGCAAGGGCGTGGGTTCAAGTGCCGGCACAGGGCCACAGCCCCACGCCAGACCACAGCCTCTCCTGCAGGCTCCTTGGGGTACAGGGGCTTGCAGAGGTGAATGCTTCGGGGCAATAAAGGAGAGTTATGTGGGCCACCTTAATTGGGAGTTAGGCAGCTGGTCTGCATGGGAAACATTTAATTTACTGGCTGTGTGGTCTGTGGGCCTCGCATAAGGCCATGAACAACTACCCCCGCCCCCCACCTGATGGCTGTAAGGATGAGAGCTGGCCTGTCCCTGTCACGAGCAGATACGTGGCCCTAGCATAGCTGGGCTCTGGGAAAGGCAAGCACAACTCTTCATTGTCTGTGCCAACAACTCTGCCAGGCTCGAGGGCCATGGGGAGTAGGTTTGCACTCGCTCTTGCATGCGCTCTCTCTCTGTCTCTGTGAAGAACGTAGTAAAGAGGCATAATTGCTACTCACTGAGCTTGTCCACTCCTCTTCGATGTCGCACCAGCATTTTCTGATCTCTCAATTACGTGGCGAGAGCGTGTCTCGCCCTGGCAGCCCCTACACTGACCTTCCCACATTATGCAACACACATGTGGACTTGGGAGTCTTGATCCTGGATGGCTTTCACGCCCTGCCCAATCCTTCTGGGCGTCTGTCCTAAACTTCAGGCAGTAATTAGTGATGGAAAAACTAAGAATGGGGCAGAAGCAATCAGATGGGCAGTGGCAGGAGGAAGCTGAGGGGCTGAGGGGCCCGCACTGATGGGTTGGCCAGACCCCGAACCTTCCGTCATTCTCACGGCCAGCTCTTGGCACACCTGTGCATGTTTGTGGGCCACCCAGTCTCTCTGCTTTCCTAAAGTCATTCCTGTGATCGCGAGTGATCATGCAGCTCATCTTTGGTGTGCGGGACTTGTCACTTGGGGAGCGTTTGTAGTCCTTCCCAAAGGACTCCTCAGAGGTCCACAGAGAACGCCCACCAGAACCTGCAGTAGGGTAAGCAGCTGCACTCTGTGACCCTGGAGCTGCATGCAGAGCTCAGAGCTGCTGGGAGGGCGCTTGCGGTGGGCAGGGACAGGCTTCAGGGGGATAAGAGTAGCAAGCGACCCACGAGGCAAGCCTCACAGGGACCTGTGCAGCCGCAGCTCAGCCAGGCAGAGGGAGTGCGAGGGAGCCCTACCCCTGCCAGGCCTGAGCATGGGGGCTAGGGGAAGAGGAGGAGGAAGTCCAGAGCTCAGAGCAGCTGGACAGTGGCCACTAGCACCTCCTCGGGGCACCCTGAGGCCCTGCCTGTGGTCTTACAGTTGTGGGAAGGGCCATGCACCCCGGGTTAATCTGTATGGTTCCTTCTAGGTGTCACCTCAGGTCAACAGCCTGACCTGGGGAGCAGGAGTCCAGTTGAAGCGTGGCCTAGAGTATGGGAGGAGCAGATGCCACCCTGTCCTTCCAGCTTCTGTAGGGCTGTGTCCTTCCTGGTTCCTTCTGGCTGCTTCAGTAGGGAAGGAAGGGCTTCGAGCTGGGACAGCAGGTGGACCTTCAGCACACTAGACTGGGAGGGGGGTAGCCAGGAGTAGGGGGCTCAGGAGGAAGAGGCAGGTGGGGGCTCGGTGGGGCTGGGCTCCTGAGGCAGGAGGTGCAGACCAGGCTGCAGCTCAGTCCACTGGCAGAATAGAGGCCAGAGCTCAGGGCCAGCCATGAAGACTCGGCAGCACAGCCCTCAGCCTCCCAGCTTGCTTGGACAGAGGACTCAGTGGCGATGCTGAGTCCATTGGAGAGAGGGGCTTGGCAGCGCAGGAGTCCCAGGCAGTGTATAAGATCCATGGCTCTGTTACACTAGACCAGGATCCCCAACCCCAGGCCACAGGCTGGTAGTATGGGGACCCAGACCCTGTGTGCCCCTCCAGCTCCACACTGCTGAACCCGTCCTGTGGGACCCAAGGGGTCAGATTGTCAGGGGAGCACTGGCTCTACTGGAGATGCACAAGCCGGGGTCCAGGCCCGCACTTTTCTGAGGATGCAAATCTAATGTGTAGCGATGGTGGTACATTTCACACAAGTGTACTGGGCTTGGATCATCCCAAAACTGTCGCTGATACCACTTCCAGAGAATAGCCACCTCCCATGAAGCCCGTCCCTGTGACCCAAAGGCTGGGGACAGCTGTGTGAGACACCCAGACCGGGCCTTCCTTGGGCTCACCTGGTAGGCCATGTGTTAGCAGGCAGGCTGAGAGTGCAGACTCAGGCAGGCAGAGTTTCCATCCCAGTTGGAAAGGGTCGGCTCTGCTCCTGTCCACAACAGCCACCCACGGGGATCGAACCCAGGGTATTCATGTGCAGCTGCATCTTCTGCCCTTTATTGTTTATTTTGAGACAGGGACTTCCAAAGTCGCCGAGGCTAGACTCAATCTTGCAAACTTCCTGTCTCAACCTCCCTAAGAAGGATTACAGGAGTGTGCCTAGCTTCAGTTTTTTTCCTTAACAAATAGTCTCAAATATATTGGAAGCCCTAGACAAACAGGATCAAGAGTTGTTGCGTAGAAATAGAAGAAAATATTTTGACTTAACAAAAATGTAAATGTTTACATGCAGATTCTATTCATATCTTTTCTGTGTGAAAGAACCTTGGTTTGATGCTTCCCTGATAGCTGTGTGTGTGTGTGGTTGGCCCCATGCCTGTTTTCAGTGTATCAGAGTCTGACACAGGTCAGAGGTGGTAGCCCTTAGAATTTAGTAAATGGAAGGCTGGCAAGATAGCTCAGTGGTCTAAAGCGCCTCTCAGGGACCGCGGTTCGAGCCCCCGCACCACATGCCATGCCAGCCCCTCCTCCCCCCAGGGCGGGCTGAGCTGACCTCCCCACCCCCACAAAAAAAGGGTCCGTGATGTGTAGCGAAACACTGTAATAAATAAATGAATTAAAAAAAAATTTAGTAAATGGAACAGAAACCTAAAAGATTTTCATGGAATATCACATACATAAAACAAGAGTGGACTGTTACTGAACAAAGCATGCTGCTCACCTTTGGATGAACACCAAAATACCCTGGGAAATGAAACGAGTCTTTCATTAAAAACTCACATTCAGAGCTGCCTTTCAGTACACATTCTGATATTCATAGATAAGAAGAAAAGTCTTACTGCCTTCTAGAGACAGGTTACAGAAACAGAACACTCCACCCGCGCATTCTCCTCTGTAAGGCAAAACACAAGAAAACCAAAGCTGGAAACACAGTCCCCCGAAGAAGGGCTTCTGTTGTAATCTTCTGGCTAATTTGCAGTTCGCTATGCGTAGAGTCAAAGGCGAGGGTTAGGGGGCTGCCCTTCTGACCAAAGAGGCTTCGAGGGTGCGCCAGGCACGCACCCTTTGGCACGCCCTAAATTGGATCACACTCATGTGTACAGTCCAAAGAAAATAAATAAATCGAAGAAGGGTGGACCTATCACATCCGCTGTCCTTATCACAGCCTTCCAATGAAAGCTACCACAAGAAGGATCATGATGTGAGATCTACCATGCAAAGTCAGGCACACCTAGACCTTTTTTATTTAAGATTCTTTAGTTCCAAAATATAGAAATATATCCAAGATTTTTATATCTAATAGTGTTCTGGCTTTTTAGTGCACAGAAATGAAAAATCCAAACACTTATTTTTTCTTCATTACTGAGGACTGAATAGAAGCCCTTCACACAGAGCTAAGTCCTTGGCTACATATATATATTGTCACTTAGTCCCTAAGTTACTAAGGCTGGGCTTGAACTTTCGATCCTCCTGCTTTCACCTCCCAAAGTACTAGGGTTACAGACACGCACCACCAATTGTGGACAAGGCTGGTTCCGGGCACTGCAGTGGTATCTCAGGCTGTACTCCTCTGCAGCCCCTGGAAGCTGCCCTCTCTGTGACGTCAAGGGGCCAGCATATACAGGTCTCCTGTTCCACCATCCAGCCCAACAAGATGAGCCTCGTCAGTAGCTTCGAGGAGAAGTCTGGACACCCCAGCTTAGGATATTTGCCTGTTTCTAGGCCTGTCCTTGAACCGTGGATTCCCCAGTGGTCAGGTTCTGCTTCCTCCTCTCCCACCAGCTGTGGCTGAGGAGGATTAGAGAAGATGCACTCATCCAGTGATGCGCGGGCCCCTGTACCCGCCCAGCGATGGGGAGCAGGCCCTACAAGACCGTAGAGTTCCTCAGACAGCAGGAGGGGAACAGTGCCGATGAGCAAGGGTGGAAGCCATCTCTTTGTTTTTTTGTGTTTTTTTTTGTCTTTTTGAGACAGGGTCTCACTATGCAGTTCAGGCTGGCCTTAAAGCTCACTTTGTAGCTCAAGCTGGTCTTGAACTCAAAACAATCTTCCTGCCTCAGCTTCCTGAGTGCTGGGATTACAGGCCTGTGCCACCACGCCCAGCTAGCCATTTCTGCTGTGTGTTCCTGAAGAATAGCAGTGCAGATGCAGCTCTGTGTCACAATGGGGTGCACTGGAATTTTCTACGCTCGGGATTCTCATAGCCACTTCTAACCAGAGTTATAGCTCAGTGCTGGACTCTCAAATAATCCAGGTGGGTTTTTAGATCTATGCGTGCTTCCCAAGTCCTTACCATCTTGCCCTGTGGACTACAGTGCAAGCATGAACATCATGGTGCTCTCTGGCCAGCAAGTTGTGCTGTTATTTCTACCACTGGGGGCCGTGTCTGGGTGTTTTGATAAGCACATTTATACAAAATGCTACCTAGGGCCCATCACACTGAAGAGTCTGTAATTTGAAGAGTAATACACAACTCTACTCCACTGGAGAAATGGTGCCGGAGGGCTCAGCTGGAGCACAGAACAGCAAGCCACCAGTCAGGCAGAAACCAGGCGGCGCAGGTGGCAGAGGGTGTCTCCAGAGCTGGTCCCCAGCCTGTCTGCACCCTAGCTCCTGGGCATTTGCACATGTGCATGCACACTCAGCCTTCTGTTCACTATGGGACACAGTTCCCGACACCCCTTTTACACCTGATCTCCCCTGCAGCCCCCATGCATGTATGCCGTACCCTCCCCGATCCACCTCCCTTCTTTCCAAGCCCAAGTCCTGCAGTTCTATAGGCAGCTTCCTGTCCCTGCTGAGGGCCCCACTTCCACGTTCCTGTGGCGTCTTGTACAAGTGCCACCACCCCAGCTCTTCCATTATGGAGCTATACCGTGTTTACCTGTGGCTTTTCAATCCCTGGCACCATACGGTGGCCCTGCCATCATGCACACTGAGCCAGCCACCAAGACCAGGTGTGGTAGCTCACATGTGTATTCCCAGTGCTGGGGATGCTGAAACAGGAGGACCACTATGAGTCCTGGCTGCATAGTGAGATCCTGTACCAAATACATTAAAAAAGTTACATGTGTATGTATAAACTGTCACAAGGATGAGTCAGAATACAGAGAGAAACTAACGCCTTACAGTGAAAGGAGGTTAACCAATGAAATTTAATTTGTATACATATTTTACACAGAGATTTGACTTTGAAAAAAAAAAAGTCAAGCATAAAGCACTTCAGTTAGGGCGAGATTCCATCATTGGTGGGGTAGCAGTAAGTTGAAGAAGAGGCACAGCTGAAAGTTCTCTCCATGGCATGTGCGGCTGTGATAATACTGGGACCAGAGTCCTTGGTTTATGCCCTGAGAGTGAAGAAACATTTATTAAAAGAATGAATACTCATGTCATATATCTGCTGCCAACTGAACTCAGGAAGGGAAACAGCTGTTGATCAAAGATGCAAGACAGAGCGTGGCTCTCAGTCCTCTTGGAGGCCTGGCAAGCATTGGCGTGGCCTGGCTGCCCTGGCCTCCCTACCCTGGGCACACAGGCGAGGTCCACGTGCGCTGGCATGGCGGTCAGCTCTCTGTGTCCTGTCACCACTCCTACGTGTGGGAAGGTTTTCTGCCGCTCTTTGAAATACACTCTGGAGAGTGGACTCTTGAGAAATCTCATTTTGTGATGAGCAGTAAAAAACAATGTCATAGGATACAGGACCTTTAGTTGGTATTAAGTAAAACAGCAATAAAAATGAGCCCACTGAAGGAGTGCAGAGGCTCTTCCATGTGTGTGTGGGTCTTCTGTCCTGATGGATACATGCCAGGTTGGGACGTCACAGGCAGAAGGCACCAGCACCTCTCACACTCAGCTGCCCTGTCCTTGCTCAAGGACACCGACACAGAGGGTGGAGCGTCCTCTGTGATATTGTGGCCCCTGGGAGCTGCAGAGAGAATTTAGATCACAGTCAGTGCCAGCCTTGGCTGTGGTCAAAATTCCAAACACAGCCTCTGATAAGCTTTACCGCCTTTGCACCAGCAGGGCTGGAGTCACTGTAAGAGCTTTGGTTTCGATCTGGAGTATGTGTGCAGAGGTGGGGCTCTGGTTCCTGGGACACTGCACTCCACAGCAGGTTGATCCATTAAGGGGGTGCTGTTGGGGTAGGGTGGTCCCTGGGGTGGAACCGGAAGGCTGGATCGCCCTCCCCACCTTCCCCTCCTTGCTCTGCTTCCTGGTGTTTCCCTGATCCAAGCATCCCTGAAGTTGTGGATCAGCATCAGGGGCTCTGCCTTAGGCCGTGGTGCCAGGCACTGTGTTCTGGGACAGGACAGTGACTAAGACAGCAGCCCAAGCCCCATAAGGCAGGGACTGTCGATCCCTGCTTGATGGTGACCTAACAGGGAGCTGCCTGCACCCCGGTGCAGTAGGGGGTCCTCAGTGCTTTCCCCTGCATGCATCAGGAGAACCTTCCAGAGCTCCCACTTGGACACAGGGGCGCTGGAACTTGGGGTAGTGTAACACAGGGGAAGAAGGAAGAGTCTGTAGTCCTTTTGTAAGACCTGCGGCCACTCATTTAGCAGACAGCTGTGCCTTGAGTTTACGCTAGGCTTCTACTGAAGGCAGACTGCATGCAGGCTTTCTCATTTCAAGGATCCTGCTGTGATGACTTTAGTTAAAAAGAAAATGGCACAGTAGAATACGCACTTGCCCGGCAAGGGCCTGAGTTCCAGGTTCTGCCAAAAATGTCATTCATATCTTAAAAGAAAAGCAAACTTGTCAGCATATTAATTAACTTAAAAATAATGATTGACTCCCTTTGGGCAGATGGGAGGGACCAGAAAGTTGCTCTCTCTCTCTCTGCAGTACCAGGAATTGAATGCTAGGCCTTTGCACTGAGCTACATTGCCAGCCCCTTTTAAATTATTTGTAGTTTTGAAATAAGGAGTCAATAAGTTCTAAATTCCTCAGGGAGGGCTCAAACTCGGCAGTCTTCCTGCCTCAGCTTTCTAGAATACTGGACTTCAGACAGATACGCCCCACCACACCCAGGATGTTGTGTGTCTTCTCAGATCTCTAATTAGTCACCAGCCAATTGCACAAGAAGGTTTACTTCCTGCATCTTGATCAGAAATTCCTAAAATTTATCAGAAGCAACTTACTTAGTTCATAGGAAGGGGAAAAGGCTGTCTAACATTCAGTGCATTCGTGGGGCACTGCTGCCCTGATTCATTCTGAGGCCCCAAGGTCATGGAGTCTGGAACCCCAGGGGCTCTGGCGAGGGTGGAGACCGGCCCTTGAGGACACAGAATCCCGGAACTGGTGACTGAATTGGCTCCATGTGCTCCTGTGCTTGTGGGCTCAAGGCCGTGAACCTAGGGCGCTGTGACCTTAGGCGAAGCCATCAGGGCTGAGGGAAGATGGCTGGGCAGTGAGCTGCTGGCGTGCTGGGCAACAGGGGCTGCAGCCTGGCACCCATGTTGCACCGTTGCAGGTGTTCCGTGTGTGTGTCCCGAGGGTATGCGGGGTTTGAACAGTACGTCTACATTTAAATTCAGAGCAAGGGGTGTGCTGTATGTGTGTGCCAACTCCCCATGAGGGGGGTCATTGTTATGCTACTGATGTGTACTAATGACGCTCAAACAAAAATTTCAAGGTATGTATGGTACAAGCCACATCACCGTGACCACCCCTCAGATCTTCCCCCTCACCTCTGCGCACTCACGCCCTCATCCTGGCCACCGCCGTCTGCAACAGCTCTGGAGCCCTCTTCCTGCGGGGCGTCAGTTGCCTGTAGGCTCCTCTCTAGTCAGCGTGGCCTTGAAAGGGAACCTTCGAGCCGCCAGGATAGTGCAGCTACAGATGCCCACCCAGGAAAGAGGTCTGCAAAGCCACTGCAGACAGCGGCCAGGACAGGATGAGTGTTGGGCTCGAAGGGGGTCCATAGTGCTTTCCAGTCACACCGAGTCCAGCCTCTCACCACATGTTGGTCTCAGGCTTGCAGTCGCCCTGATTTGCACACTGGCTCTCAGTCTCTTCATGCTATTTTGAACCTAAGAACTTGTGACCCATCTCAAACACCCTGGCCAGCTCCACAAACACATAGTGGGAGGGAGAACTGGGAAGAGGGCCTGCAACCTCTGCACCCCTCCACCTCCCTGAACCTCATTCCTCTAGCACCCTGGAGCAGCAGGTGGGGGCTGGACGGATGCTCCTCTGGCTGAACGCCTGCCTGCCTCACTGAGCACTGGTGGGAGGAAGGGAGCCCATTCCAGGGATGGCTGGGCAGAGGCAGGGCAGGGAGCAGCCTGTGTCATCTGCCTGTCACCAGACCAGCCTGCCTGCCTGCCCAACATGTCATTGCGCCGGGGTGTCCGCCCTCATCCCAGTGGCATGAATGGCCAGCCCACCTTGCCAGGTTTGGTGCTCTCACCTCCACCCGGTGCACAGGGCCTGTCTGTCCCGTGGCCGCTAGGTCATGAGCTGCAGCCTTGAGTGCAGCCCAGGCTCAGCATGGTCTCTGCACCGTCCAGGTTCTCAGGCAGGAAATGGCTGTGCTGGCTGCCCTGAGACCTGAGGCCATGTGATCTTTTTTGTGTGTTGCTCTGTCCCCAGGATACATGGACAGAAGTACTAGAGAATGTATGGCATGGGTGACCTCACCCTGGGACGGCTCACTGTATCCCATGTGTTCCCCTGACCCCCATTCGCCTTGTCTCTCCTCTGGACTGTGCTGTGACTCGTGTGTCCTCTCCAGTGCTTGTCCTCCTTTTAATTGTTGGCAGCTCGTGTAAGCTGCATTGCAGGGCTTTCTTGGTTTTGTTCGTGCCGTGCTGTCTGTCTGCTGTCTCAGTGGAAAATGGGTGTCACAAAATGTCCTGGGGGACACGGTGCTATCCTGTGATTTCAGGACCCTGCGCCCTGAGCGTGGCTGCATCCTCCCTGGGTGTCCCTCAGGAGAGGTGTGCAGATGTCCTCCTCGCCCATGGGGTCCAAGCAAGTGCCCGTCACTGATGCTAACTCGGGCCGCAGCCCTGGCCTCTCATTGCTCCTGGTGCTCAGGCCCCACCAGTGCCCCAGGCCTGAGGGCCTCGGCCACAGGCCCACGGCTTCTGCGTGTTCCCCAGGGCTGTCTTTCTAGGACCAGCTCCTTATTCACACCAGCTCTAAGGCCTCACGTAGAAGGGCAAGGGTGCGCCAAGCATGGGAAACCGAGCACATATTTCCCCATGAATAGCTGTATAGGCTTTAGTAACAGCCGTATACCTGCACGGTCTGCCCAAAGTTCCCATACAGTGATTATTGCTAGATTTCTTCTTATTTTAAAAAACCCTAATTTTTCTACATTTTTAAAAAGATTATTTGGAGCTCGTGAGGCTCGAACATTGGCATTGAGCTATAGCTCCAAGCTTTTGTTCTAACTTTTCATTGTAAAGCGCTCAGCCTGTGTCCAGGGTGAGCTCAGCCTGTCCGAGTGCCCGGATTGTGGCCCACACCACAAGCCAACTAAGGGAAGGGCTTATTTTAAAACAATTGCAGGGAAGCCAAAGCGCCCCTTCAGACTAGCAGCAGTTGCACCCACCCTGTGGCACAGCGCGCGTTTAGCGTGGTTGCCTGCTTACAAGGGCTGCAGTCACCGCGCTCAGTTTGAGCCTGAGCAGCATCTTAGTTTTCAGGTGCTCTAGTGCACTGGGCTCCTGGGTGAAGTCCTTGTCCTGGAGGCCAGGCTCCCTGCGTGCGTGCGTGCGTGGAGCTCCCTGCAGCCCGCATTCCGGAGGAGTCAGTCTGTTGGAATGTGCTCTGGTTGGTGGCTTAGGGCGGGTGGGGCCTGTGCTCACCTGTCCCTGCTGTGTCCTGTGCAGTGAGCCTGCCCTTGAGTCCTGGCGGCCACGGCAGTGTGGACAGCGTCCCTGTGGTGCCCTCAGAGGCGGAGGAGACCATCTCCGTGGGCAGCTGCTTCGCATCGGAGGACACGACGGAGGACTCGGGGGTCATCAGCTCCCCGTCCGACATCGTCTCTCTGGACTCTCAGCATGATAGCTTGAAATCGAAAGATAAGTGGGCCACGGACCAGGAAGACTGCAGCGACCAGGATCTCACTGGGACCCCAGAACTAGGACCTCAGAGGAGCCCCCTGTGGGAGAGGCCTTGCTCCAGGAGTTCCTGCCCGAGGTGAGTGAAGCACAGGTGGGACGGGAGCCCCGGCCCAGGCCGTTCATGTCGGGGCACAGCACGCAACCCTGGTCTGGGGTTATCTACAGTTGAGTCCTGAGCTATTCGAGATGCCCGGGTGCTTGTACGACTGTGCCATGTTTGTCTTAGCCCCGAGCAGTATCCAAGGGCACCATACTCAGGATGCCTTTCTCTCTACAGCATGTTTCCGGTACTTACCCATGATTATAGGTGTCGTTCATTTGTTTATGCGTTTCTGGACCGATGGGCACATAGGTCGGTCCAGTTTTTCAGGACTGAGAACTGTCAGGAAGTTGGACATAGATCTGTTTATACATGAAGAGTTTTCTACAAGGAAAATTGTTAGAGCATCAGAAAGGATCATCTCCAAACTTGTGGGTTGTGGACAGTGTGCTGTCAAGCAGGTTTGCACAGAAGGCGGCCTGTGACATCTGGTCTTCCCCGTCCGAAGTCGGAGCTCTTCAGGGGCATCTTGCTCAGCTGTGACTTCCAGTCCCCCACTTGGCAAGGATGGTCATCTTGCCTGTTTACTAATAGCTTGCATTTCTTTTATGGACTTTTTTTCCCCCCTTTTTTGGAGCTTTTACCCATCTTAAAAATTGTTCATTATTTACCTTTTTTAAGTAATTAGTTTCTCCCTGATCAGTTATTTGTGTGCAGCATCTCTAAGCCCAGAGCCTGAACTTAGCTTTGGTTTTTAGTATAATAACTGGCTTTTAACATGGGCACCTCAAAGGATGTCTCCAATGTGTGCGACCCACGTGTACCCAAGATTGTGCCCCCTGCTCTAGTGATCTGAGAAGAACCTAGATTTCTTGTAAACGTTTCAGTGTTGTTTGCTGTCAGTGGGGCCTCTTCCTCGGGGGTTTATTTTAGGGTGTGGTGTGA
This sequence comes from Ctenomys sociabilis, assembly GCA_004027165.1. Taxonomy (NCBI): domain Eukaryota; kingdom Metazoa; phylum Chordata; class Mammalia; order Rodentia; family Ctenomyidae; genus Ctenomys; species Ctenomys sociabilis. The sequence continues at coordinate 45,406 of PVKA01006453.1, forward strand.
GTAAGAGCTCTGTCCCGGTCTGGGTCCGCCCCCAGCGCAGGCTCTGCGGTTGGTGGGTGCTTGCAGTGGTCACTTGTGCTGGGCTTATTGCTCTTGCTCTGAGACAACCTGTTGTCCTAGATTTGTCTGTTTGTTTGTTGTTTATATTCTTCTACAAAAAGGTGCGCCCACTCTCTTCAGCCTGTCAGATTTTAATAGCTTCAAGGAGTGAACCCCATGGCTGTGCTGGTCCCAGCTTTCATGGGGCTTGTTTTGAGGAGGAGCCGGACATCTAGGCATTTGTGCGGTGTCTCCCAGGTGCCCAGTGTGGGCAGCCAGCTTGGGGCCAGGCAGCCGGACACACCAGGCCAGGGTGCGGCCCCCAGAAGTGCCCTCTTGGGCTGAGCCAGGGCCTCCCCACCACTCTGTGGAACGCTGTGTTGCCCAGAAACCATCTGCTCAGGAATGCAGTTGGGAAGGCCCCGTGCATATGGCCTTAGCCTGGTGAGGTGGCCCAGGCCCTTGGAAATTTCACACACAGAGTGCTCTGTGCATGCCTTTGCACGAGTGCCCCTCTTAACCGCCTTTGGGAAAAGCCTCTGTGCCATCTGCTGCCACAAGTCACCCTCAGGGCATGGCAGGCTCCCCTTACATGGCTGTGGAGAGAGTGTGTGTCTTTCAATGAAGAGGGTAACTTTCCCAGGAGCTGCCTGTTCACACCTGTGGAGTGTCCAGGAGTGTTTTCAGGATGGAAAAGGAGAGAGGCCCCCAGGGCAGGCAGGCTCAGGCTGCAGGGACAGACAGCAGGGATGGACAGGCTGGCGCAAGGAGGGCAGGCACACGGAGGGCAGGCTGGCCGGGAGGGGCCAAATCAGTGCCCAAGCACCATGCAGGAAGCAGACAGCCCTGCTACTCAGGAGGGCGTGACTGCCAGCCTGGCCCCTGGGGACCCTAAGTCGGACGACATTTAAAAGCATCGCACCACGGATTCCACCGAAGCCTCCTCCTCACTGCACACATCCTCGTCGGTCGTTGGCGCCGCCTTCTGAAGCTGCTCACAGGGCTCTTTCCTGAGTGTCTCCTGTGGGCGCTGGGCTGGCAGCCCTGCGTGGGCCAGGGTGAGATTTGCAAGGAGGCTTCAGGGTGCTGCCCTGCTGCTCCTCACCTGCCCCACCTCTCTTCTCTTCCCCCTTCTGTCTCCTTCCACACAGTCAAAATGAAACCCCAGAGCCCACTATGGCACCCCCATCCCCTGCCCTCTGCCTGGTGACCCCAGGCCCTCCTTACCCCCCCACCCCCACCTCACTGGACCTCCTGCTGGCTCAGGTCTCCCTTTGCCTTCACCTTAGGAGGTGGGCACAGGGCTGAGACAGGACGGGTGCATTTCTACCACTACATCCTCTGGAACCCCCATGGCCTCAAGAATTGGAAACTTTGTAGCCCTGGAAGCTTTGTAGATGGCTGTCACCTTCCTTCCTTCTGGGCATGGAGCATTTAGAAACATTTTCTGGCTGACCCTGCAACTGTAATTTCTCAGCAAGCTGACTTACCACCCTAACCCCAGCATAACAGCCCTGAAGACCCTGAGACTGTGTAACTATTTCCCAGGTCTGGGAGGCAGCCTGCCCTTGCCAGGTGAAGCAAGTGTAACATCCAGGCCAAATCTGCACAAACAAAAAATAATTAACTGTATGCAGAAGTAGTTCAAATATTTAACTGACATTAATTTTACCTACTTCATTTCACTTTTTAAATGTGACTACAGATTTTAAATTCTGTGGCTTCTGCTGCATCGAATGCCTTGTGCCAGAGGGCTGGGACGCTATCAGCTTGAGAGCAGGTACTCTGGGAAGTGGCCACGTAGAAGCCCTGGCGACATTCTGAAGTCACCAGAGGAGGTAGGGTCAGCATCACCTCCTTCTCAGTCTTTTTCTTAACTGCCCTGCCGCTGTGTATGTTACTTCAAGAAACTGTTTTCTGAGACAGTGCTGCCTTCAAACTCACTGTGATCCTCCTGCCTCAGCCCCCTGAATTCCAGGACTGTGGGGTGTGCACCATGCCCAGTAAGAAACTCCTCCAGCTACACAAAAGCCCAGCACGACCTAACGGGCATAGCATGTAGATTCCGCACATCTCAGACGGGTCAGGATCACACCATTGCCCCTTTAGGTGCTCTTAGCAAATGAAAACAAAATCCCAAAGGTCCTTAGGTCCTGTCTGGGAGAACCCTCCCCTCCTGCCTCCTGTGGGTGTCAGAGCCCCTCGGCTGGGTTGGGGGCATCACCCCGGCCTGGCCACCCCGAGTCCCCGAGGAGGTGACCCAGGCAGCGGCCGTATTGCAGAGCCCTGGAGCTTGAGACCCTGCACTGGCCACCCCGAGGCCCCGCAGCGGGCCCTGAGCAGCGCCACCTGCTCTGCAGTCACAGCTGTGCAGGACACGGCGGGCAGAGCAGCACCCTGTCTGTTTCTCTTCTGTCTTCTGGGTCTCTGGCCACAACATGAAGCATAGCCACTGGAGCCTGGGGCCTGGGGACAGAAAGGGGCTTGCATGCAGTGAGCTTCGGGGCTTTGGGAACACGGGGTCCGCCCTCCAACCAGGAGCTGCAGGGGCCGTTACAGAGGGGAGTGTGAAGCCTGCTGGTGACACTGAGGAGGACAGAGGCACAAAGTGAGGAGGCAGCGTAGAGGTGACGGCTCTCGCCTGCTCACACCTTCTACTGGAGGCAGGGCCGAAGGGCTTGGTGCACCACTGTGGCTCCCTACCCCACACTCTGCAGCCCACGGCCCAGCACCCAGGACGGAATAGCACACACGGTGTGCCCAGGGCACACGAACCGCAGGAGCTTCCTGCTGCACAGGGCCCGCTGCCCTCCCTGCGGGGCCCAGCCCTGCTGTGGACAGATCCAGGGGGGCAGCCATGGTGGACTGGTGACAGCATGGGGCGGCTTGCCAGGACCAAGCACGGCAGGCAGTGAGGTCCCAGGCACAGGGCCAGGGTGAGGACACTGCCGCTGCCAGCCTGGCCCAGAGGGTGGGAGCCAGCCGGAGACTACGCACTCCAGGAAGCCTGCAGGGCAACGGCCACGTGGGTGGTGATGGAAGCGACACTCCTCGGAAGGACGCGAGTAGAGGCTGCAGTGTGTCCTGGCCTGTCCTGAGTGCCACTCTACCAGTCAGTGTTCATAAAAGAACCCGACTGATAGCTGGAATTGTGCACCTCAAGGGCAAAGTCCTCAGCTTTACTGTTCCTTTTCAGTAAGTCACCTGCTCTGACTGTCCACACCTTGCCCTTTCCTGTCCTTCTCTTGTCCTTTCTCGTCTTTTCTAGCAGTACTGGGGCCTGAACCCAGGGCGCCTCCCTGAGCTCCATCTGCAGCTCATCATTATTTGTAAGTTCTGTTAGTACAGTTTGGCCATAATGACACTGAGGCGCCTGGCTGGGCACCTGTCGCACCCGGTCCGCGTTAGTTACCAGCACCTCTCCTGTCTCGCTCTCCTCACACACACCCTGAAGTCCTGTCCATCCACGAAAGGCCTCCCGCCCTATCTCCCATCATCTCTCTCTTACTTTGCTCTTCAAATTATCTGCAGTTTGGGTTTCTCATATAAAAGACCATGTGATACTTAACCGCCTATGTCTGGAAGTTCTCTTATCATCATGGTCTAGAGATGCTGTTTATTTTGAGACACGGTCCTGTTAAATCACTGAATTGCCCCCGCTGGCTCCAAGTGGCCGTCGTCCCACCTCCGCCTCCCAGGGCACTGGGTGTTTCTGTGCCACCGTAATTGCCTACTCGCCCCCCCATCACACAGAGGAACTGCTGCCTGGCCTTCTGCCCATGCTTCGTGGTCGTCGTGGTTCCCGCTGGGAAACTCTGCATGCTTCTGCTGCACTGCAGGGCCTTAGGGTCTTCGTGCAAAACAGAGAATGCTGTTCAGTTTTTTTTTTAAATTTTTTTTTTAATTCCACAGTGGTTGTTATATTGTACATTGTTGTCTTCAAGTTACTTGCTCAGGTCATCAGATATAAGCATGCAAATTTGGTCAAAAATTGAAAAGAATTGAAGCATTCTCTGTTCTTTTCACTAGACCAGCAGAAATCAGCAGTACAATTATCTGAGCCGTCCTGTGCATGCACATATACACACTTCTTTTCCCTCCTTTCTTTTCTCCTTTTCCTCATCCTAGTTGCTCCTTCCCTTTGAATAGATTCTTTCCCTTTCACGGCATCTGCTGTGCCTTCCTGATTTTTTACTCTTCCAGGTTCTTGCACCTGATGTGTACACAGCAGGCCTGATGCATTTCACTTAGGAGCTGGTCTCCAGCTGCATCCCTTTACATATATAGGCCTCGAGCTCATCGTTTTTGTAGTTGAGTAATGTCCCATTGCATAATAATACCTCTTCTTTCTTATCCATGTTATGTTAGATTTTTCCCTTTCCCTGGCTAAGTCATGAAAATCGAGGCTAAGGCCTCCAAGCGGCTGGCCGAGCACAGCGCCGCTTGTGTGCTGCGGGTCGGCGCTCCCCGTGCTCCTGAGTTAAGGCCAGCCGCACGTTGTCACTAACTCATCATGCCTTTGTCGGTCCAGGGCAGGTGCTTATTTCATCATTGAATTTCTAGTGAAGCATTTACAAAATCAGTAGAAGTTGCATCTTAAATCTGTTCTGCGTTTGTCTTCGTCACTTTTCTCATCACTGAGATGAAGCACCCAACACCCACATGTCAGGCAAGGACAGGTGGCCGTGTGCAGCGTGCAGAGGGTCCAGCCCGTGGCCAGCTTGTCCAGGGCAGGCGACGTGGCTGAGGACGTCCCAGCGGAGAGAGACTTCGTGGCAGGTGGGAGACAGCAAGAACAAGCAGCCCGGCGGGCAGCCAGCCCCTTCTGTCCCTTATGTCTTGTCAGAGCTCCCACCCCAGGTCTCATACCCTTGTCCCCAACACCACACACTCCACACGCTGGGACTTTGAGAAAGTCCCAGGTGGACCTCTTGAGGCTTTGGGGCTCCTCTGGGCACCGCCAAAGCAGAGACCCAATTCCTGCTCATTTCTGGCACCCCTGGAGTGTCGGGATGTGCTGAAGTAGGAGTGTGTGTCTCGTGGCATGTGGCTGGGTAAGGGTTTTCTGAAGTTTTCTCTCTCCAGGGCTATTTTTTCTGTATTTTCCTGTGCCATATATTTGATTAGATATTTAATCGCAAATGTACTTATACCACCATAGTCCAAGAAAAGGCCTCCATAGGACGCATTCAAGCCTTTCCAGTCTCAGGGCAGCACAGCTGGTGGGGCCACCGTGTAGCCCATTACCCACAGCCACAGCTCCCACACACATGCCCCCTCAGCCTGCCCCCTTGTCTGGCTTGTCTGACACAGGACTTAGTGGGGATGGGTTCTGGGCTACTAAGTATCCCGGGCCACTTCTGGGCTCCCAAAGGGCACAATCCATGAGACAGAAAGATGCGCTTGTCCAGGTGGAGATAGTACTGCATCAGGGGCCTTGTACCCACCACAGTCCTGAGCCCTTGTCTGGGCCCAATCGGTCCTGGTTTACAATTGGCTGGGGAGATTTCAGCTCTCAGTAAAGACTGGAGATGCTGCACTGGGCTCCCTGCCCGACAGGAAAGCCTAGGCCAGCACTCTTGCAGGTGTGGCTTCCAAGTTGCTTTGGTGGCAGTTGTGTCATAGATGACATCATCCCAGGGCACACAATGTGTGAATCCTCTCTGCAGGGTGGCTGCAATCTCCAGGCCCCCCCCATGCCTCAGGGCCACACTGGCCACTGGCCACCGATGAGACCTGGGTCCTGGCTGGGCAGCTCAGTGGGCTTTGGGGCAGGGATTGGCTGTGGACACTGTGGGAGCTGGTGCAGGTCGTCGGTTCCTCTGTGTGTGATCTCCTGCCCCTGCGGTGCTGGCGCCCACATGCCCACCCTGCGTGCCGCTGGAGGGGCATAGCGAGCTATCTGTATACTAGCGCTCTGCTCCGGCAGGCATGAGGCAGGCAGGCCGCAGCTGCAGGCTTCCTCCTGCAGGCTCCCTCCTGCAGGCTCTCCACACAGCAGGATGGGCGCTGTCCTCACAGCCATGGCCTCTGTCTCTCAGTCACCTCCATCATTGCTGTCTTTCGGTTCCCAGGGTCTGCAGGATCGGATCCCAGAGGCCCTGTGCAGGCATCAGCCTGGGCACAAGGTCCTTGAGAACAAGCCACCCTCACGGTCTGGGGCATAGGCACGCTCACCTGCTCTGAGCCATGCAGGTGCCTGGGTGCAGCGTAGGCGCTGCGTGAACTGGAGCTGTCCAGCGACAGGAACCCTCCTCTCCCACGTGCCCGCTCTCCCAGCCATGGGCTCACAGCGGGGCCCCGGGCCACACCAGCAGCCTTCACCTCAGGTCTCGGGGCCACTGACTGTGGGCTCCAGGGGCCACTGCAGCTACCAAGCTCCAGGTGCTTTGAGATATGGGGAAGAAACAAACCCCACTGCGCAGCAGGATGAGGCTGACCTCCTCTGCAGTGGACAGAATCTGTGTGTGGCGCAGGTGACACCTAGGGGCCGCGTGTGCGCACACCATGTGCACACTGTGTCACCGACACCATACTCTCACCACATCCAGCACATGTCTGTGTGCGCGTCTCATACGTGGGTGTGAGTGAAACGTGAGGCAAATGTTTAAATTTTAAAGGAAATTTATTATGGCAAATGCACATTGCCTGGAAGCCCCCAGATCCTCTGCCTACCTTTGCGTGCTCTTGCCCGGCCTTGTTGCCTCTTCTGAAGCAGCTCTGGAGTCCTCTCCTGTTAGGGTCTTCTGTGTCTGCCTCAGTGCCCTAAGGACACGACCTACAGAGTGTGGGGCTCCTTGAGTCGAACCTGAGCCGCCTCTTCCCAGGCTGGGCCAGAAAGCAGCTCCCTGAGCTGGTACAGGCGGCCTCAGTGTACGCCTCCCTGTCTCCTCCTTTTCCCCAGAAGTGAGCTGGCCGTGGGGACCTCCGCCGCCGAGGGTCTGTTCAGCACTTCACACTTCCACAGAGCCCAGGCAGTGGCCCTTGGAGGCCAGGACGGTGAGTGGACCTGCCGTGTGTGCCATGGTATGGTGTGGTACTGAGGCGGGCAGACCCATGTAGCCATGGGTTAGAGTCACAGCACTCTGGGAAGCTGAGGCAGGAGGACTGAGTTTGAGCCCAGCCTGGGCAACTGGGTAACTGAGACCCTGTTTCAAAATGAACAGTAAAACGTGGACGTGACTCAGTGTGACAGCAGCAGTGTCCAGCCCGCTAGTTCAAAATATTAATTCTGTCTATACCTTAAGAATTTCACACACACCGCAGGACACTCTAGAATGCTCAGATAGTTGAAGAAACCCAGAATGGCACAAAGAGAAGCAAAGTCTCCTATTTTTTATTTTCTGGCATAAGGGCCTACATGGTTTGGGGTGCTCTGGAGTCCTGCTCCTCCTGCCTCAGCCTCTCTTGGGCCCTGCCGTGCCTGGCTTTAGATAGTGGCCTCAGGAAGACACAGCTTCTCACTCGCCAGTACATGCCGCATTTTGCGTTTCTCGGGGAAGCACGCGGCTCTGTCCCGCAGCAAGCCCACTGGTGGCGGAGCCCCCGAGCAGTGCAAGCCTCGCTGTGGGGACTGCTGCTGCCAGGCCAGGGCAGGTGCGGGCAGGCGATCTCAGTGGATGTGCGGGGAGTGCTTCCAGTGGAAGACCGTGCTCAGTCCCCCAAAGACCCGTGAAGGTCAAGGAGGTCCTGGCTCTCGGTCAGGCCCCGGGACTGGTCTGCAAAGGGCTCCCGTGGTGCACTGTGGAAGCCGAGGCTTGGCCCCGGGGCCACACTCTCCCGGCTACCCCATCACAGACATGAAAGGCAGTGCAGGGAGGCTGCCGGGCTCACTCCCCGAGGGTGGGAATGGCTCGCACAGTGCAGGTTAGTGACTGGCACCTCTCCCTTGCAGAGATGGAGGATAGCTACGACACGGACTCCAGCTCTGTGACTGCCTCCATAAGCAGTGCGTGGAGCCACTGTGCACCGGACCGTGTGGATGTGGATGTGGGCACCGACACCATCCCCGTGACCTTCATCGGGGAGGTTGGAGATGATCCCGGGCACACCGTGCTGGCGTCAGACAGCGACAGCAGCACAGGTTCACCCAGTGCGCTGGGCCCCATGCGTGCGGCCACGCAGGACCAGCCCCAGGGGAGGTGGACCCCGCCCCGTGACACCGACACCAGCCGAGGAGCCCAGGGTGGGAAGGCCGACAGGATGGCGCCCAGCACGGCCTCGCTGGCTGCGAAGCTTGCCACAGCCAACCCAGGTGTGAAGGAGCCGGGCAACACGTGCAGCTCCGCTCCTGGAGAGAGGACACAGCCCCCGAGGAGAGGGGAGGGCACAAGGGCCTCAGGGCCTGACAGCGTCCCAGGGGCCCCGTCCTGGTGTCAGCGAGGCCACACAGCAGCGGGCAGCTACGGGCTCAAGCATGGCCTCACTACATACAAGATCGTGCCCCCCAGGGCGGAGGCGCGGTGCTACGACCGCGGTGCGTCCCTGTCCATGGGCGCCATTGAGATCGATGAGCTGGGAAACCTGGTGAGCCCCCAAGCGGCCAGCAGCAGGGCTGCATCAGCACCCTCACCCCCGGGGGTTGACGCTGAGGCCCAGCCCCTCGGGAAGGTGAAAGAGTTCTGGAGGCGCGGGTCTACGGAGAAGCCCCCGAGTCAGCCCATGGGGCCCTCGGCAGCCGTGGGGACACCCGCGACCACCACTACCGCTGCCACGGCCACCCCCACCCCAGCGCTGGCGAAGCTACCTCAGCCCAACCCTACCCCAGCGATGTCTGCTCTTCCACAAGCTCGTGGGCGGCCGCTCTTAGCAGCTGCAGCTCAGGAGAAGGGGCCGGCGGGGAGCACAGCAGAGGTCCCGTTCCTCAGGCCACACAGAAGGACGTCCAGCCAGCACGTGGCCTCGGCCATCGCCCGGCGGATAGGCTCCATGCCAGCCCCCGCCAGCGCAGCAAGGCCGCACAGCCGTGTGGAGCAGGGCCCAGAGACCCGCTGTCCAGGACCACCTGCACAGACGCTGGCTGCCAGGGGAGATGCAGCACCCGTGCGGGACTCCAAGCCACAGAGTGGCAGCACCTGGCAGATGGGCCTCCGTGGACCCAGCAGTGTCCGGCCCAGCAGGGCAGCCGGCAGCCCACAGAGGGTACCACTGGCTGGGGATGAGAATGGCCCTGCCCCTGTCCACAGGGAGCCCTGCTCACCCCCAGGCTCTGCTTCCTGGAGGGAGTCTGGGTCTGCAAGATGGAGCTGTGGCCCCCGGGAGAAGCCCAGTTCCCACGACCTAAGGGCCAGCTTGGCCTCTGACCCTACACACACCCCAGATGGGGCACATCTGCTTCCTGCACACCCGGTGCGTGGGCAGGAGCCCAGCCGCATTCTGGCCAATGGCTCTGGGTGGGGTCTAGAGCCTCTACACTGCCATGTTGTCCTGGAAACGGAAGCCAGTCCGAGCGTGGCCCCTGAGGCTGAGAGCGAGCCGGAGGGCTCTTTCCCACCCAGCATTTTTGGACCAAAGAAAAAATTCAGGCCTGTGGTCCAGAGGCCGGTGCCGAAGGACACGTGCCTGCACAGTGCGCTGATGGAGGCCATCCACGCAGCCGGTGGGAAGGATGGGCTCCGCAAGGTGAGCGGGCAAGGCAGGGAGACAGAATGGGGCCAGCACCCACCAGCCCTGGCCCCCTGGGATGTGTCCTGTTCCGTGCCAGGCACCTGCGTAACCAGAGTCCTTTAGACTTGGGGCTGAGGTGGGCGGGCCCAGGTTTGCAGCTATAGTTGTTCCGAGAGAGAGGAGAAAAGTGCCTGCCAGGACACATATCCTGGCCAAGAGCAGAGGTTGGAGGGCCAGCGCGGTGCATCGGGGCCACTGGTCAGCTTTCTGCACTGCAACAAGAGCTGAGCTGGCTGGTATGAGAGGAAGGGGCCACATGGGTCACGCTTGGAGGTGTTAGGTCGCTTCCACAAGGTCGAGAGTGAGGGACACACTGGGGGCTTGAGGCCCAGCCAGCCACCCCTATGGCTAGTGAGCAGAAAGGGGGAGACTGGCTCCCCACTGTCCTTCAAGGTCAGCGCCATGCCCTCCCCGCCAGGCCTTGCCCCCTGGAGAGCCCAGCATGTGTGACACCAAGCCTAGGACCAAGTGCTCAGCACTTGTCTCTGAGGACATCTGAGCTCCGCAGGACAGTGCGAGGCAGACAGGAAGCGCAGGGGTAGAGTCTCCCCACAGTCCCTGGAGTCTGCGGTGGCCACCGTGCCGGCTGCTCTGCCATGTGCTGGCTGCTGAGCCCACCTGGATGCAGAAGTGGAGGTCAGGCGACGTAGGGGACTGGAGGCGAAGCCAGCAGCGCCAGGGTGGTCCCTCTGGGTCCACAGTGGGGTCTGTCCTCCCTTGGTTACCCTGGACCTCTGGGGCAGGCAAAGCCACAGTACTGCCTCGGGAGGAGCACGCTGCCCCTGGGTGGTGGGAACTGCTGCGCCTCTCTGTGGCCTCAGGGGCGCCTGTCCCCGTGTGGCCAGGACGGCAACACAGCTCAGGACCCTGCTGTGCGGGATCCCGCACTTCTGCGCTGCTGTGGGATGAGTCTGTGGCACCCCCGTCCATGTACAGGATTCAGCACTGCCGAACTCTCCTGCTAAACCAGCGTTATCAGGGTGGGAACCTGAGGCACGGAGAGGCCACGTGGCCAGGCCCAGGTCGCCCACGAGGACAGGGACATGGGACACTCACCCTGTCTGCAGGACCTCAGCACAGTGCGGGGCGCTGGCCCGGGCAGGGTGCTGACATCACAGGGGTCCTTGGCATGCCCGAGCAGACAGCTCAGGAGCTACCCAGCTTTCCTCAGCTGGCTGTCAGCCAGCCCTGGGGAGCCCCAGAGGGGGCAGCACAAGCAGGCCAAAAGGAGCTTTCTCGGGCGCAGTAACGCACACCATTGTCCCAGGTCTCTGGGAGGCCGAGGCAGGAGATTTACGAATTTGAACCCAGTCTGAGTAACCTAGTGATTTAATGAGACCCTGTTTCAAAGTTAAAAAGTTCCTACCTAAAAGGGCTGGGGCCGCAGCCCAGTGCAAAGGCCCTGGATTCCAACCAGAGCTGCCCAGGTAGGGGGAGGGGGGAGACATGGAAGAAGAGGAAGAGGGAGGGAGAAGGAAGAGAGCCCTTTGTGCACCTAACCCAGTGCACTGCCTTGACTGTCCTCAGAAGCCTGCCATGGCCTCTGCTTGGGCAAGAATCATCATCTCAGACCCAACTTTATGAAGGTACCAAGAGGCAGCTGAACCCACAGTGCAAAACAGGGCTTCGGGGCACATGTTAGGACTGCCTGGGGCGCTGTGTGAGCTGAGCCATCCTTGTTACCCCTCAGACCTCAGAGCCCCCTACGGAGCATGGGCCCCGGACACTGTCGTATGCAGAGGTGGACAGTGAGCGCTCGGCCCTGCTGGCGGCTATCCGGGGACACAGCGGCAGCCGTGGCCTGCGGAAGGTAAGAGGCCCCTGGGGTGCAAGTCAGAGGCCATCCACCTCCCCTGCAGCTGGGCAGATGCTGATGGCAAAGGTTGCCAGAGCCAGAAGCACTGCTGCAGGCACCATGTCCTGGGATGGTGGCCTAGGGACAGCATCAGCTCTGGAACTGACGTGGGATCTGGGAAGGACATGGCCTCCGGCCAGCACAGGATGCGAGAGACAGAGTGGCCTGGTCATCACTCTGAGGTGCGGGTGTCTCCTATCTACAGAACCACACAGACGTTTCTGTAAGAGTCCTGGGTGGCCCTGTGGCCCTCGAGGCAGCTCGGCCAGGGGCAGGTGTCTATACCCCAGGGTCCTCAGAGGTATGCTGAGCCCACAGCAGAGGAGATGCATGAGGCCAGCAGGCCAGCTGGCCAGCTGGCCAGCTGGGGGCTGTGCCCTGGGAGGGACCCGTGGGGACTCAGCCACTGTCCTTGTGTCCAGAGCTGTGGCAGCCCCCCAGGCTTGCAGCTAGCAGGCAGGACTCCACTGAGGGCCTTCCTGGTCTGGGGCAGCACCCACCCCAACTTCTGGGAGGACCCACAAAGGACCCACCCCGTAGGTGGCTTCAGGGTGACCTTGGCCCTGAGCCAGGCTGCTGTGGCCACCCGATGTCACTGTCTCCTTGCCAGGTGGCCTCTTCAGCCTCTGCAGAACTCCGCAGCTACCAGGACACAGTGCCCCTTGAAGCTCCTCTGCCCCTGCCAGCCCCCCAGGCTCCCCCCGCACCCGTAGCCGCACCTGGGCTGCGCTCAGGACCCCTGGGTGGTGCAGCAGATGCACGGCAGGCCCTGCTGGATGCCATCCGTTCGGGCTCGGGTGCCGCCAGGCTGCGGAAGGTGAGTGGGCAGCTGGGACAGAACTCCAGCTGGGATGTCACACCCGACCCTCAGGGGCACCACAGGAGCAGCAGGCTGGGGCTGGGGGACACCCGGGGGGGGGGGGAGGTGTCGGGCTGCAGCCAGCAGCCTCCTGTCTTCCTCCTTTCCCCCTCCCTTCTCTCCCTCCCTCTCCCTGCAGGCCAGTGCTCAAAGGTCCCCGCCCTGAGGGCTCCAGGCGGGGCACACTTGACCTCTCCCTGTCTTGTCTGCACAGCTCACCTCATGTTCCCTCAGCCCCTGGCTGCAGGGAAGCAGGGTCCAGCAGTCAGACCCACAAGTGTGAGGGGCGTGAAGTGGGTGGCGCCTGTCCTTTAGCTGCGAGGTGACTCCCTGTACCTCTGCTCTGCCCCCTCACCAGGGGTGGATGGGGAGCACCTGTCTGGGATCCTGGCTCCTTCCCAAGGCTCCGTGCTCCCCAGCTCAGAGCGCACTGTCTCCGTACATGACGTGGACCTGGCTTGGAGCGGGTCAGGTTGCATGCTGTGCAGGGGTTGCCGGATAGGACCCAGCGTGGAAGGTGCTGGTCATGAGGTCCAGGCTCCTGTTCTGGGGAGAGGACAAGGGTGTCACGTGCAGGCTGGATGCTCCCTGTCCCTGGGCAGCAGAGGTGAGCAGGACTCAGCACAGGGCCAGGCAGGAGGCTGCTTGGGCACTGAGGCCCCAGCCCAAGCCTGGGCAGGAGCAGGGATATCTGGACTTGGCATGTTCCTGGCAACCCTTGGGCACAGGCAGGCTTATTCCAGCTGTGAGCAGGTGCCTAGTCACCCCATGGCAGAGCAGCAGGCCTCTAGCCAGGGTGCTGGGAGGCCCTACAGCTTGAAGACTCCCAGCACGGGAGGCCCAGGCCCTGTCCCAGGGAAGGCAGCCCAGCCAGAGCACAGGCTCCTTCCTGCTGTCCCTTTTCTGTAGAACTCTGCAGACATAGAAGCGGGAAATGGGAACTAGTTGGGATGGCTCGAAAGGGGCCCATGAAGTGCAGCCTATGTGCTGGGTGGGCTGGGTGGAGCATGCCCGTCACCCCAGCACCTTGGGAGGTGGAGGCAGGCGGACTGCAGTTGCAGTCCAGTCTGGACAACTTGGCACCACCTGCCTGAGCACTAACGATGAAAAGACGGGGGTGTCATCCAATGCACAGGGCTGAATAACACTGAACCCCCCACCTGCTCTGTCTCATCCTGCGGGGTAGCGGATGAGGGGAAGACAGGTGTCCAGGCACCCACCTGGCACCCCTCTGGGAAGTGCCACCCTATGCCTGGAGTCCCCAGGTTCCAGACCAACCCCACCCTCCCTGGCTACAGCTGCAGGTTTCCCAGGCAGGACTGCCCATGGGTACAGACGGGTCAGGCACCTGGCCTTGACTTAGGCCCTGAGGGAAGAGGAGAGTGGAAGCTAAGACAGAGAGGGACACCAGGGCTCCCGGCCTTGAGCATGCCCACAGAGCTCAGCAGGAGCAGGCAGTGGGAGGCAGGCTGCCTGGGCTGGGCACAGCTACACCATGCCAGCCATTCACCCTGCAGCTGCCTGCCTTCGGCTATGACTATAGTGACGTCCAGCTGCAGGGTCAGGCTGGTCTTTGCTGACGTTCTCCAGCTCTGTATTGATTTATTGATTGCAGTTCTACAGATCAAACCCAGTGTTTTCATGCTGGGCTGCATCCCTAACCCTTTACTTTTATTTTTCAATTTTAAGACAAGGCCTCCCCTGAGTTCCTAGATCTGGGGATCCTCCTGCCTCAGCCTCCCAGAGTGTTGGCATGACAGGCTTGCACACTACAGTGGGCCTGTGGCTGGCTTCTGTGAAGGGCCAGTTTTTCACATAGCAGCTCTCCCAAGTCACCTTCCTTGTCACTAGCCGAACCCCCAGGTAGCTGGTCGTGGGGGTTAATAATCACAGACGCAGTTCCCACACCTGAGCAGGGCATCCCAGCACACCATGGCCCGTGTGAGCCCCAGCCTTCTGAAAGCCTCCTGGGGTCCACAGGCTGGCTTGGTGGCCCTTGTGGCACCATGTGTCCTTCCTGCCCACTGTAAACCCCGAGCTCCAAGTTTTCAAACGACCAGCTGTTGTGTGCCCATCTGCCTCTTTTCTTACCCATTGGGGGGGGCGGCTCTCCAGGGTCTCCTGGCATGGGGCACCTGAGTCGGGCACCAGACTCACTGCATGCCGGGTGTTGGCTCAGTGCCTCTGGCCTCCCCTGCTTGCAGCTCATCAGCTCCTAATGCACACTGCTCCAGGACCCTGGGGCACCAGGCGTGCCTTCCCTTCCCTTCCTTTTCTTCTGAAAGTGGCTTGTGTATGACTCAGAGCAGGCTGCTGGGATGGCATGTGCTGGTCCTGCAGGCTCCCAAGGAGCTGCTGGGGCTCTCCCTGCCCCTTGCGATTCCCATCTTTGTCAGATGCTGCCTATTTTCCCTGTGCCTGGAAACAAGATGAGCCTCTGAGGTGTTCCAGCCTCCTCCGTGGGCATCTAAGGGTAGAGCAGGGACCCTTGCACTGCTTTTCTTCCTGTCCAAGTAGAATAAAAAGAGGACCCCATAGAGCCAGGAGCTGGCGGTCACTGAGCTGCCTCTGCTGTGGCCCTTGGGGCTATGCCCCATGGCAGCTGTCCCTGACACCCAAGCACCAATCCTCGTACGGCTCCACCTGACAGAGCTGGCCACCACCCAGGGTCCTGGCCTGCCAGCGGGCGGTGTCATGCATGGAGTGGCCGAGCTGGGGCCGACCGCTCAGCATCTGTGTGGACCTGTTCCTCCCAGCATCTGCTTTGTTGCTGGCTGCCTGCTATGGGCCACAGGTTAGCATCCTACCCCCAAAACACATCAAGCGGGACCTGGCCAGGGTGGGACACATATACCTTGGGCACACACTTGTGACCCCAGTACTGTGGGAGGCTGAGGTAGGAGGACCCAACGTTGAGTCCAGCCCAAGCAATTTAGCAAAGAACAAGAACCTGTCCCCAAATCAAAGGACTGGGGTGTAGCGCCCATTAAGGCCTGGGTCCAACCAGTCTCTCCCGTCCTCTCTTCCCCTCTCCTTCCACTCCCACCCCTTCTGGGCTGGTGGCTTCCCTAGCGATCCCACAAACAGGTGACCCACATTCATGCCAGAACCAGAGGAAGACAGGGCTGCCCGGCCCATCCCACACAGCAATGTCCCTGGCTCCAAAATCAGAGACACTATAAGAAAGAGAACAGGATATAGGAGACACACCTGGGAGGCCCAGAGGTGGCCGGTCCTGAGACTGCAGGCTTGCCTACCTTGAAGCCAGCACATCCCCCATCAGCAAACGGAAGAGTAAAGCTCGTGGCTCGCCTCAGCAGCCAACGTCCAGTGTCCAGTTCTGGTTTTCTTTTAAAGAGCTCTCTCTGAGGTAGCAAAGAATTTCCTCACACTCGGTCACAGTTATGAGGCAAGGAGAAAGGGAATGAAGGACTTGGATTTGCACTCACACATAGCTGGGTTAATTCTCTTATGTGTAGTTGTCCCCTGAGTCCCGAGCAGTACCTGCAGGGTTTTCCTTGTGAGGTTCTGGAAGTCAGACCCGCAGGTGCTCCACCACTGAGCTATGTCTGCCAGCCTATCTTTATCGTTTATTTTGAGGCAGGGTCTTGCTCAGTTGCCAGGGCGAGCGGGACCTTGGGATCCTCCTACCTCAGCCTTCCTCAGGGCTGGGAAGCAGGCATGCACCTCGGCTGCCTGATGCAAACTTGACCTCCATCCTGCCTTCCTCATGTCTGAGCTCCATAGCTGCTCGACCTCCTGTCCTCTGTCCTGTCCCTCCCCCCCTTCCCCCAGCAATTGGGTGCTGACCTGTGAGCGCTCTGAGGCCAGGAGCCCAGCTGTGAACTGTGTCCAGCAGACAGACTCCCCGCCTTGGCCTCTGTGTGTGCTGTGGTGGGTTTCTGTGCTGCCTTCAGATGAGCATCAAACTCCAGGCGTGCAGGTGACCGGTGCCTCGCTGGGGCGAACACATGGCTCTCCCCGCCTTTGGCCCCAGCCCCTACGGTGGGCCAGCTGCTCCCCGCTTCTCTGTCCCGCCTCCTTCTTTGAGCAGTGCCCCTGGTGCTGTCACCATTGCCTGGCCTCCCTGTGGCCCCTTCTTTCCCTGCTTCCTCTGTGACTCCCAGTCTTGCTCCTCGAAGCCCCCGGATGGCTCCGACCACTCACCCTCTATGGGCTCTGCAGTGGGAGGAGTGGGCATCCTCACCGTGCTGTCACCGGGGTCCTTTCCCATGGGGACTGGGAGGCGTCAGGTCAGGGCGAGGTGGCTTAGTGAGCATCCCCATCTCCTGACAAAATACACAGGACCCACACCTTAGAGAAGAGGTTTCCTTGAGCTCGGGAGCATCTGGGCCAGAGCTGTGAGTCTCGGGCAGCAGTGAGCGAGCTGCTCACCTCAGCCCGCCAGGAGGCACTTGGAGGAGCTGGGGACCGCAGCCCCCTTCCAGGTTGCACCCCAATGACCTCCAGCCAGGCTCTGCCTCCCACATGGTCCACCTGCACTCTGCAGTGAAGAGCACAGCACCCGCCCGTGACCCACCACCTCCCGCAGCAGGCAGTTTGGGGACCTTCTCGGTCTGAGCAGTGGCAGGGCAGGAGGGGTAGCGGTGGTGCCGGGAGGACTGTGGAGACCTGCTCCGCGCCCACGGTTTCCCACAGCATTGGTGTCTACAGTGGCCCCTGCAGGGTGATGGCACACGCCCGGCCCTCATCGGCCTGCGTGACCGTATCTGTCTTGGTTGTAGGTGCCCTTGCTCGTGTGAAGGCAGCAGAGGCCAGCCCTGCCAGGAGCCCACCCTGGGACCCCCTGCGGCAAGGAACAAGAAGTGGGGCAACTCTGTCCAGGCCAAACGTGTGCAGAGGGACCCGAGCACGGGGACGTCCTTGCTGGGGACTGTGTGCCAAGGAAATAAATGTGCTTTGCCTCTGAATGCAGAGTGGCCAAGAGCCCAGCCTGGGGGTCAGGAGGCGGGGACTCGCTCGGTGGAGCTAGGGCCTCAGCTGCCTCTCTGCTCTGCGCACAGCGAAGAATCAGGCCTTGGACCCCCAGGCCCTGAGCTTTGACCACATAAGGACGGGTAGAATCATCTCCTTGTTTAAAGTCTTAACTCTAGGGCAAGGCCCACAAATCAAGAGAAGCAATCACTGTCACAGCTCCCTGCTGCTGTGTGCTCTGGGACAAGATCGCCTTGTCCGAGATGATCCCTGCTGGCGATTAAACTGTTGGGCTCTTTCTCCTCGGTATTTGAGGCTGATGCTCACAGGCGCCCTCAGAGCGCGAGCTGACCCTTGAGCTCGAGTCTGCTTGTTCTCGGGTCGGCACCCACATCCTCCAGAGGTGACCATGGCCCCCGGGCTGTGAGGTGCAGTGGGTCTCCTCTGCTGACTCATTGTGCGGAGCCCACTGCCGGGGACTGGGCAGGGGCTGCTAGGCTTTGTGACTGCGGCTTGGGGGCCACCAGGCCGGGGCACACACATCTGCACAACTCCTGTTCCACGCAGCAAAGCCAAGCGCGTCAGAAGTCAGAAGGACCCCGTGGAACAAAACCCACTTTAGCACAGAGGGCAGACAGCTGCACCACTGCTCCCGGCCCTAGCCGGGGCTTCTCACCAGATGCACACAGCTGAGCGGTCTGGGTGACCCAGCCACTGCCAATTGCCCCTGGCCACGGCTGTCTGCTGTTTCCTTCAGTGCCACAAATAAACAGAGATGGAACCAGCCCTCCTGTGGTTTTCCACTATGTGGTCTGGGCGCGCTGCTGCGGCAGGGGAGGAGAGCATGTGGCTGAGAAGGGCTCGCTCTGGGAGCCTGGGACAGGACATGCCAAGCTTGAGCGTGGCCTGCGCAGTTTAGCAAAACCCTCGCTCAAAGTGAAAAATGCAGAAGGCTGGGGTGTCGCTCAGTATGAGGACCCTGGATTGAATCCCTGGTACTACAGGAAAGTGAGCGATCGAGTGGAGAGCCGCACTGGGGCTGCTGTGCTCCCCCAAACCTGCAGTGGACATTCGGGGTTTCTGGGAGCTGGAGGCAGGGGCCCTGGGGGTGGCTGTAGGGGTGCTCCTCCGGCCCCTAAGCCTTGGGCTCATGAGGTATCTGGGAGTGGCAGCCTCTGCCCCAGCCTTTTCCCCTCACCCCCGCAATCGGCTTCTTTGGGATTACTTTTTATTCATTCATTCATTGAATTACAGATAGGACCTTCATCCTGAATGACACCCCCAGCCCTTTTTTAACCTTTTGGGTCAGGGTCTTGCTAAGTTGCTGAGCCACTCAGGCCTGGCTCAGCCCTGAGACCCTTCTGCTAAAGCCTCCCAGCTTGCTGGGCTGACAGGCCTGCACCGTCCTGCCACTCCCCAGGGTCGCTACTCAGACTACCCACACACGCAGGTTGTAGAGGAGCTGACCCTGATGCAAAGACCTGCTCAGGGAAGGCAGAGACCCCGCCCACGGTGCGTGCCAGTTCCTGTGAGCCAGTGGCCTTGTTGGTCCCCTACTTCAGTCGGCAGCAACTTTGCAAAGATGTGCTACTTCTCTGCTTCGTGATAATCACCCCCCTCCAAAAGGGCAAAACTTGCTTTCCCCAAATACACTCTGTGTATTCATGCTTTCGTGCCTTGCATGGAACTCCTGTTCATCCGGAAGAGTCCAGTGCCCTCCATAACCACCCCCTGCCCTGTGGAAGGGGCTCCTCCCATGCCCATGGTCACTTCTCACTGGAACCCATTAAGCTTAGTGGTAGCAGCTCCATAGGCTGTGTGACGTTCGTAGGGGAGCTTCAGGCCTGGGACATGGGCACAGGACAAGCCTGTGTGGAGCAGAGCCACAGGGACACAGACATTTCCAGGTCTCAGCCAGGCAGGGAAGGTGCAGTGGTGAGGACCCAGAGTCACCTGAGTTGGGCTGGCACTCGGGGTAGGCAGAGGACTCAGAGGTGTGGCCAGGTATGCAGGGAAGCTGGGCACTGTGTGGTGACCTTGGACTCTGCTATGGCCTGGGCTCTGGGGACAGCAGGGTCTGATTCTCATGGGCTGCACAGACACCATTGTGCTCAGGGCGAGCTTGCAGTGGCTGCCTGTCCTGGGTTGCAGGTGCTCCGCCGCCTGCCTTCCCCTCCCACCCCATGCACTAGAGCCTCAGCTGCCGCTCATCTCCAGGCCCTAGGCTTGAGGCTGGCTCCCTGCACTGTAGATGGAGGAGTCAGCCCAGCAGAGGTCCTGACATCCCAGTGCCCTGCAAAGCCAGGACGCCTGCATGGGCACAGCTGTGTGGCCTCATGCCGTCTCTCTCCTCAGAGCACCTTATCACTGGGGTGCCCGGCACCTGCGGGCGGCCTCTGCACCGTGCCCAGGAAGAGCCTTCTGTAGGAATGGAGGACAGCATTCCGTGCTCTGCCATGGGAAGGACATGTCTGCTCTGCAGCAGCCCATTCCTCTCCTAGTCAGGATGCTTGAGTCTCTTAATTGCCCAGGTAACAGTTTCTTGCCCAGTTCTGGCTGCTTCTGTCTTGGAAATGGCCCAGTCCCGTGACGCATAGCTGGTCACCGTGACGCACACTATATACACCAGTCCTCAGCTGACAAGCCGTTCTGCCTCTGTACTTCCTGCTTGCTTATCCCATATAAGTCCTAGGCCACCAGAGACCAGGGCCTGATACTCTGGGCAGAATCCCGATCAGTGCCCGTCAGTGTCCGTGAATCTGACTCCAAATCCTGGGTGTCAGTCCAGAGTTTCTGCTCACTGTTGGAGCTTCCTGGTCCCTGCAACAAAGGGTGAGGTCCCTGCCCACCCCACACACCCTGGCATCGTCTGGGGCCAAACAGGAACCCCACATCATGGACATTGCTGGGAGGGGCAGGGCTCTGCACTGGACCTTGGGGAGCTTCCATTCCTCCCTGCAGGACCCCAGCTGCAGCCCTCAGGTCATGGCAGCAGCCACAGGACACCTGGTCTGCATTCTGGGTGCCCAGCAGTGGCTCTGGGGGGGAGGGCAGCCATCCCTGTGCAACAGGTCGCTCTCATTTCTCCAAAAGTGAGGAGTCTGGAGTGGGTGACATGGTGCACATGTAGGAGTCCCCAAAGCCTCCTGTGTGTGGAGAGTGACCACCCAGGGCACTGATGCTCACCAGAGGGTCTTGGCCCTGGGCCCCTTAGGGGCTCTGAGGATGAAGGGGACAGAAGCCATCTTCCATCCCTGGCCAAGCAAAGCTTCTTCTAATGGTGACATCAGCCAGTCACCCAGACAGAGAGGCAGAATAAGAGTGGAGCAAAGCAGAGCAGCGAGGCCTTTTCAGAAAGTGAAGTGGTGGTGTTGGGGCTTTGCAAGCTAGGACCTCGTCCTGGGAGCCAAAGAACCACGGCAGTCTGAGTGGGGGGCACAGTGGTGGCGAGCGGAAGGCCCCAGAAGTCTCCCGTCATGAGAAGTGACTGGTCTGGGGCATCATTCTCCAGAGTAGGTTCTTCTATTGATGAGGCTAGAGATGCAGTTGGAGGTGTGGCTAGAGGTGCCTTGCGTCCCTCTCTAGCCTCCCTTCTTGGCCTGCTTCCTGGCTACAGTGAGCTGAGTCCTGTGCTGGGCTGCAGACCGGGGATTGTGGCCTAGAGCCACCACAAACCTCTCCTCTCCAGCTGTGGGTGTTGAGTATTTTAACCCAGAGACAGAAGTGGCAGCATGAATCCCAGAGTATCCCTGTGCCTAGGGAGCAGAGGTCGGGAGAGGGGTCACTGTGGAGCAAGCAGAGCACTAGGAAGCAGCCCTGAGATAGGAGCAAGTGAGAGGGAGGAGGGAGGCTTCCCAGTGAGCTCCACATGTGGGGAGCTGCGGGTGTGTGTGGCCCACAGCACCACGTCCACGGTGCCACAGCGTGGCTGAAGCAGAGCCCCAGCTCTGGGCGCTGGAGAGGAGATGAATGGCACAAGCTCAGAATCACGAGACTTCCCACGGTCCCAGTGAAAACACCAGCGTTGACACGATTGTAGACGGACTCCACACTGAAATTATTGTTCGTATTATGTTGTTGTAACTATAAGAGAGTTTTTTTTTCCAGCCAGGCATGGAGGTGCATGTCAGAAACCGACACTCTGGGAGGCTGAGGCAAGATGATTGCAAGTCTGAGCCCAGCTTGGGCAACTTAAAAGAGCCAGTTTTAAAATAGAAATAGAAGGGGCTGGGTATGTAGCTCAGGGCAAAGATCCCGAGTTCAATCCCCAGCACTGCCAACATGAGCCACCAAGGTTGCAAGAGCAAGCACATCCTGGGACTCCAGGGATCACAGAGAATGCCCAGGGGGTGTATGGTGCCCAGGTCATGCTGGACCCTGCATGCTGGGACCCCATGCATCCCTATGGCCAACCCATCACTCAAATGGGGCTACTTGGTTACAAGGGTAACTTGGTTCTGTCCATTTCTCTGCTCCGCAGCCAGCTCTCTAAACACCCTACACAACTGCATTCACTTAGCAGTTTTGCCCTCTCTGGTCCACCGCTGAATTCCCTCTTCGTGAGCCAAGGGCCCCCTTTCCTCTGTTCAGCTCCTTCTGACAACAGCCGTCCCACATAACAGAAGATAGCTGCCTCTAATTACTGTCACCCAGAAGTACCTAGAATAACATCTGGTGCCCAGCCAGACTCCACACCACGCCCACGACCCAGGGTGTTAGCCCTCACAGTGGGCCTTCTACGTTTTCGGCCATAATAGATCTCTAGCCATAGCTCACTTTGCTTTTTGATTCACATTTTCATAGTAACTACTATCCTGACTACTCCTCCACATACTCATTTGCCAACCACACATTTTCTCAGATGAAGCAGCTAGTCAAGGGCTTGGCCCATGACTAACTGCATACCTGTTTCACTTCAAAAAGAAGTGGTATTTTTATTGGTTTTTTTTTTGGTGGAACCCAGGATTGAACTCAGGCCTTTGCGCTTGCCAGGGAAGCGCTTATTCCACTGAGCCATCTCCCTGGCCCGGTATTTTTATTGAGATAGCAATACATTACAAAAAAAATTGGGGGAAGGGTTATAATGTACATATATAGAGTCTCATTTGTTTATTTTTTTAGATTTCTGCACTTTTTAAACTAGGTTTAGTCTAGATTTATCTTACTAAATTCTTGCTGTTGTGTTTGCATATGCCATTCCGCTATATCTGCTGGCAGTTTATCTCTGAAGATGACTTAGCTGCCATAAACCACCGAGGCCTTACAGCAGTGGCCCCTAGTAACTGTTCTGCTTTTGCAGAGATAGTGACCTTGCTGGTCAGCAGAGATAGTCTCATCTCTTACAGATCTCATGCTCTTAATTGCGTGGGTTTAATGCTCCAGTATAAAACGCAGGTGTGTGGATTGCAGCCCTCTTTTCCTCTGCACCCTCCCATACTCAATTCTTCCTTTTACTTTCTCTTCTCCTTTTGTGATGGTGAGACCTTGAAGGTTTCGCTATTATAAGAAAGTAGCATCCTTTGATATGAGCTGTAATGATGTTTTTCAAAGGAATCTGTCTTGATCTTGCACTTCATTTTGGTAAGTCATGATGAGTGCAGAATTTTGTTAGATGCTTTCTTGATATCTATCAAATTGATAACAGGATTTTCTTCTTAGAATCTTCCTTAGTTGAGTTGCCTTTTCCTTTCTAGAAAGGCTAGATTCCATGCCTCATCATTTTGTTTGATAAAGGGGGACAGATATTAACAGGTGAGACTGGTCCATGCATAAGATGAGCCCTTGTGGCCTTCCTTTGGAGAGCTCTGGAAAATTGTAGGTAGCACCACAGTTTTCTTAGGTGTCGTGATTCGCTAGAATTCCCTAAGACTAGGTGAGGGAGGGTGCTTAACATTCTCACGCCCTCCTCCGTTTCTTCTGTGGACATTGGTCCCGGTTAAACACTCTGTCCCTCCTGGATCACCTTTAGGGAGCTGTGTTTTCCTCTGAAATCACCCATTCTATCTAGGCTGTAAAAGTTATTTGCAGAACTTTCCGCTAAATATGTGACTTGTTTTATTTTCTTTTTTAAGGGCTATTTTCACATCAACTCTTTATTTTGGGTATTTTGCTTCATGTTTTTCTCTCCTTTTTAAGATTAAGATGGGAGCTGGGTTATTGCTCGGCAGTGTAAGTGCCTGCCTAGCAAGCGCAACGTCCCGAGTTCAATCCCCAGTACTGCAAAAAATTAAATTAAATTAAAATGGCCATTGACTTGGCAAATTATTCATTTTTTTATTGTAGTTTTTTACCACTATAAATTTTATATCCTGTTGTATTACATTTCCATTATTGCTATTTTCAAGATGTTTTGAAATTTCATTTCACTTTTCCTCTTTCAATCTCCAGTTGTTCAATCCCCAACAGTTGTTGGATGAAATCACATAAAATAATCATGGAAAACCCAGTGAGGTGAGCCTGACATCTGGCCTACCTTGCTGCTTCAAGCTCATGTTTGTGCCACTGACATTTAAAGGAAGTTAACGTTCACTTTATTGTATGTTGCCTGTGAGCGTTGTGAGGGAGTCTTTTGGAGCATTGATGGCCTTTGTACAAGTTCCAAACTATAATTAATTTTTAAGAAAAGTCCACTTCTGGGAAGGTGGTGTGTCCTCTATAACCTGCTCTCTGAATCCCATATGCCTTGGACTGGGGGATCCAGGCCCTAGGGCCTCTGTTGCTCGGCTATAGGCTGGGAGAAAATTTCTTCTTTCAGATGTGTTTTGAGCCTTTGGACGGCTGGCCCAGCCCCACAATAATTCCTGCTTTCTTGCTATTTATTTTGACCACATCAGTGTCCATGGCTTTTTATGTTTAAGTTTCTGAATCAGTAGTTTCAGCTCTGTCTTCCAAGAGGCAGTGCCAGGCTTTGGTGGGTCAGCCAAGTTGATTTTGGAGGGGGTGAGTTGAGCTAATGTATATTTATCAATTTAGCCAATGTGTTTGACCTTCTATGTTGTTTATCTTTCAATATGCATTTTTAAAATTTTTAACTGATTTGTGAAAATATAAAAATTGTACATATGTATGGGCTACAACGTAATGCTTCAGTATAGCTATACATTGTATGATGTTCAAATCACGTTAGACATGTCTTTATCTTCTAGAAAGGACTGTTCCCTGAAGGTAAAAACATTCAGCATTCCTTCTTTTAGGGATTTGTTTGTTTGTTTTGAGACACGGTCTTGTTGTGCAGTTTAGGCTGGCTTTGAGCTCACTTTGTAGCCCACAATGGCCGTGAACTTGCAGGGATTCTCCTGTCTCAGCCTCCTGAGGGCTGGGATTACAGACATGCACCACCTCACTGGGCCTCTTAAGGTGAAATGAATGGCACACTGCCGCTCCCTTTGGACCCGGAACTCTCCCCTACTCGCCCTCCCTGCCTCCCTACACAACTCCCTTGCAGCTGTGGCTCAGCACCTCCCCAAGACCCCCCCCCCACTCTCCTCTGAGACCAGCTCCTTTGGGCTCCCTACTGCACTGAGACACAGTGGCCCTTGTCTTTTTGTGCCGGGCTTGTTTCGTGCAGCATAATGAACCCCACCTCCACCCTGCATGTTAGATTCAATCATAATGTCCTCCCTACTTATAAGCGATGAGGCTGAGAGCAGAGGTCCCCCTGTGCACAGAGCAATGAAAAGCTCAGCTAATCCAGGAGACAGTGGCTTTCTGCTTGCAAAGCATCCGGCAATCAGGTGATTCCTGATCCAGAAGAAAATGAGTCTTGCCCTGGACCAGGGGCTTATGGGGTGAGCTGCAGAGCCTGGTGGATACCCCCAGGAATGAGGGTCCCAAGAGAATTGGGCCCCTGGGTTCAGAGGAGAAAGGCACCAGAGCCAGCCTGTCCCACTATGCTTCTGCGGATTCTGCTCCGACCCCGCCCTGCCTGTCCTGGCTCCACTCACAATCACAGGCAGAGTCCAGCGCCTTCCTATTCCTTCCCATTTCTCATCTATACTCTCCCTGCCCTGATCCTGCTGAAGCTTGAATGGCATTTACCACACACTGATGAAAGAAGCCAGCCCAGGGCACAGCGGCTCCTGGGAATCTCGACAGCCCCCAAGGCCCGGGCACCTGTCACAGAGACACCATGGAGGATGCCGGGTTGGGACAGGCCTGGTTCCCAGCCTCCTGCCTCCTATTCAGCACAGCCTTGAAGCCTGGGGTGAGATCCACAGACACCTGACAACAAGGAAGGCCACAGAGGGCCAGAAAATGCCCTGTAGGCTGAGTCAGATCAGACGCCTACCTCCTACTTCAAGCATGAGAACACCGGCCAACCTGCTGACCCTCTGTTTCCACACCAGTAAAGCAAGCTCTGTGACAACTGCCAGGGTTGCTTGCATTCAAATTATCCCTTGTCACTAGGGGTAGTTCCCATAGAGTGAGCGGTCAGACTCAGCCGCAGGTAGAGCTGTGAGAAGCGCACGTGGCTCTCAGAGAGTTCTACGGGCACCAAATGTGTCGAGCTGAGCAAGATCCTGCATGTGAAGTCATCTCGAGGCCTGCAGGACCGTCCCTGGGTGTGGTGCAGGGTGACCTAGAGCACCCATGAGTCTCCTGCCACCCCAGGCAGTGCCATGTCCCTGGTGCTTACATCGTGCCTTCAATTCGAAGAAAAAGCCAACTATTTCATGCCTTTTATTGTCGACCAGTGGTTGTAGATAATTAAGACTCTGTTAATTCTTAGCCAAAAGTGTAATTAAGAGGCTTAATGATGTCGGTGTGGGGTGAGGGGACCCAGCAGGCACCAGGCGGCAGCTCTGGCGCTCACTGGAGTCGCATTAGAGTCACAGTGATCTCATTAAAAATGCAAATTCCCTGGCTTCTGGCCAAGACACTCTGCGCCCATAGGCTTGGACAGAAGTCACGAGTTGGCGTGTGGGCTCTGCACAGAAATCTCCAGGAGATCCTGATGCATCGGTAGGGAGGCGATGGTCAGTGATGCAGGTGGCTTCTCAGAAGGGCTGGAAGGCAGAGGAGCCCTGCGTGCTGGGCCTCCCCTGGCTGCGAGCCAGGGCAGCCTGGAGCAGGAGCTGGCCACTGTCCAAGCACGGATGCAGGGTGGGGGGTTCCTGAGCTCACCCTGGGACACAGCCCCAAGGGCCAGTGGCCCTTTGGTAGTACACTCATGTTGTAGAGGAGAAAACCCCGAGATTAGGAAGAGTGACCCATTTGCTCAGAACCCCCGGGTTCTCCATTATTTAGGAGATACATACAGGTTAGGGTTTTCTGGTGAGCACAGCCCCATGGAGAGGTCCATCTTGAGGGCTTGGCCAAGGTGGCGAGGAGGCTGCGGGCACAGCTCGGGCAGGCTAATGGCGCAGGCTCCTGGCGGTCTTTGTGGCACATTGGCCTGAGGAGGAAACCCCAGGGCAGCTGCGGAGCACCTCCTGGGTGAGCGGCTGTCACGGTGGGCTGTGGAGGGGCGGCCTTGGGCTCCACATGCTGTTCTGCCCCTTCCTCTGTCTCGTTGTTCCTGCCTCGGAGCAGCTGACCGTGGACCGCAGGGCCTGGAGCCGTGGGCCCTGTGAAAACTGTCCTTTCCACTGTGGGCGACAGGCATTGATTGCGTCCAGTGATGGGGACCGGCGCTTCGCAGCTCCCATCGGAGCCTGAGTCTGAGAAACTGAAGCCCAGCTCACAGAGAGGCATCACTGAGAGGCAGACAGAAACCCTCCCTCCTCGATCTTCTCTCCTGCTCGCACGCATCACAGACAGGATGCTGCCCTGCAGCCTGCGGATGTGGTCGGATGTCTCCGCCCTTGTTCGCCTAGGCTGGGCAGCATTGCTTCGTCAGCTGCAGACGTGGAAACAGGCAGGGACAAGACAATACCCTCAGGGCCACTTCATCCTCCACAGTCCGTGCCCTCGGATGGGGACCCAGGCCACGCACTTCCAACCCTGAGATCTGAGAGGGAGGAAGGGCCAGAGCAGGTTCTGCTGCAGAGTGCGGAGTGCAAAGTTTAGAATTTGCCAGCTTGAGGTTTTGCTTCTCAGGCAGCCTGCAGAGCGCTGGGCTGTGCGTTGGACCTTAAGTGGTCCCATGCAGGATGTTAGTGAAGCCACGTCAGAGCCGGCTCTGGATGCCACCACGGTGACGGGGGATGTGTGGGGCGCTCTGCTGGGTGTGCAGCTGCCAGGGATTGCACTGCGAGGACTGGGTCTGTGGCGGGTCAGCGGATCAAAGCCGGCTGTGTCTTGTTCACTGGCAGTGGTAGTCCTACACAACCATGGCTGAGGGCTGCCTTAGCAAACAGTTGATTCTTAAGAGTTTACAAAAGAAATCTAAATTAAAGTAATGATGTTTGATTTTGTTGCTTTCAAAATTACCTACAGTGGGGTCAGAGAGATGGCTCAGTAGAATAAGTGCTTCCCTGGCAAGTGCAACGACCTGAGTTCAATCCCCAGTTCTGGAAAAAAAACAAAAAACCAAAAAACCCTCAAAATTACCTACGGTAGGGCCGGCAAGATAAAGTTCAGTGGACTAAATGCCTGCTTTGGTAAGCTCAGGGGCCAGGGTTCAATCCTTGGCACCACATGCCACACTGGCCTCACCCCCAGGTGCCAGTGACCGATTCTGGATGTGGTGGCACTCGCCTGTAATCCCAGCACTGGGCTGGGGCTGAACACAAGGATCACTGTGAGTCTGAGCTGTGGAGAGACCCTGCACCAAAAAAAGAAAGAAAAAAAAAAAAAACCCTAAAAATTACCACCAGAAATCCACACACATGGTGGGACTTACCTGTAGTTGCTGCTCCCTAGGATGCTGATGCAGGAGGATTTTACATTCTGGAGCTCTGAGCCAGCCTGGCTAACATAGTGAGACCTTGTCTCAAGGTCACAGCAACAGCAGCAATAACTAACACTGAGAGCACTGGGAGGTGGGCCTCACCTTGCGTGGCTCCTGGTGGAATTATCCATTAAGATGGGCACCTTGAAATATATCTTGCTTTGAAATCTTAAACCCTTATTTTGGTGTTTATTTTTCTTTTCTTCAAAACAAAATTTGAAAGTAAAATGGAATAAAATAAAATGGGGGTACTATTGATACGGCATTTCTTTTTCTGTTGGAATTCTGTATTAGCAGTGACATGTGAACAGGAAAACGCTCACTGACAGGAAATCAGTAAAACAACTTACGGCTTAACATTATCAAAGAGCGGCTACCTACAACGGTGTTCAAAGGTTTATGTAAATGGGAAGGCTCTGAGTGCATCATGCAAGGAAAGTAGCTTTTCCTTAGCAGAGTCAATTCATTTTAGCCCTAAACGCAGCAGCAGTCCCTGCTGTCCCTCGGGGCCTTCACACAGCAGTGGCATGCACTGGCCTCGCTCAGCCTGCAGTACCCACCTGTGACCTCAGCCTCCTTCAAGGTCTTTCAAAGGTCAATGTCACAGGAGCCCTAGGCCACGTACCCCAAGTTCCAAGAAGACCTTAGGATTTGGTCCCAGCACGGACCCTGCCACTCCCTGACTTGATGGGGCTCAGCTTTCACATTGGCTCTGGCAATGTGTGGGTTGGACCTGGGCATTTGGTGACACTAAGTGGCCGAGACTGGTCCCTGAGGACCAATGCTAGCCGGCCAATCCGGCAGTAAGGACCATAGCAGGGGATTAGATCCTAGCCACCAGCTGCCTGGCAGAGCTACCTACTGCAGAAGCACTCAGCTGGGTTGGAAGCTCCTTAAAAGCTAGCTGCCCTGTAATTAAGCCCAGTGTCACATTACGTTACAGCGATGGGCTAGTGCCAGCCAGGGAGCACCACCAGATCCGTCCTGTCAGCTGGGGAGCGCTTAAGCTCTTTGCCCTAATCTCCATTTGCTAAGCATGTGCAACTACTAATTACACAGCACTGAAGAAAATCCGAACGCACCGAGGAGTGACACCGCAGTGAATTACTTCTGGAATTCCTCTTTGCCCCCAGGGCGCGTATGTATCACTGGTGGGACACCAGAGGAAAGCCGACTGCGTGGCTTGGCACCCCGTGTGCAGCGCCCGCAGGGGTGTGCTCGTCGGCAGCATGGCTGCGTCCAGATTTTTCTGCAGGGTCTTTGAGCTCAGAGTTTTGAGTCCAGAGACTCTGAAAAGCATATTGTCAGCCTGAGCACAGGAGCAGGGCAGAGATATGTTTGGTGGAGTCTTCTGCTTGTTTTTCTTCAAGCAGGAAGTGCGCAGAAGTCTTAGGGGGAATCTGAATCCATCTGTGCCACGGCGTCACAGTGGGGTTGCAGGCGTTTCAGAGGTGCAGTGCCCTCTTTCCATCCTAGCCTCCCCCCTGTGGCTGGGTGGAGGCTGGGAGCCAGGAGTGGAGCCCCACTCTGCTGTCCCACCTTCTGCGGGGTCACTGAAGGCACCTGCGGGACCTCAGTGCTGAGCACAGGTGGACCAGTTACTTCCAGAAGCTTAGGCCCTGAGGTCTGACATCGCTCTGTGTGTTTGCCAAGCCCAATCTAGGGTCCCTCCTGGCTGCTCCCATCTGAGAGATTTGCTCAGGTGGAGAGGACACATTTCTGTTACAAAAGGAATCACACACCAGTGTTGGTCTGCCTCTTCCTCCACTTAGCTTTTTATCTGTTTAAAAATGTACACTGCAAGCTCCCTGCTTCCTGCCTCCTGGGACACCACCCTCTGCCGGGCCTCGGGCAGCCTGCTCTCTCCTGTCGCAGGACTTCCAGTGCCCCTGCTGGACAGTGGGGGGATGGCATCTCAGGCCACGCAACAGTTTGAACCCTGAGGATGGCAGAGACCTGAGTCTCTGTCGCGGGAGCTCCACTCTTTGGGAGGAAATGGCAGGAGCTACATAATTCATGCCATGAGCACTACACAGCCCACTGGGATGGCCCTGTGCAGCCTCTACACTAGGAAGGCCATAGGCTGGGTTCCCGTGTGGCTCTACTGACGAACGCAGGGGCTGGCTGCACTGGCCAAGCCTGCATTCAGGGTACTCCTTTCAAAGCTCTGTGCTGAGAGAATTCCCCGGCTGGGGAGGTTGTGCCCACCTGCCTTGCTTCAGCTCTCAGGGAATCACAGCAGCATCTTCCTTCTGTTTAGGCAGAACCGGCTCCAGTTTTATGTGAAAATGACGTTCTGTGGCTCATCGTGGTTTGGAGGCCAGAGACTAGAGGTCGTAGGTGGTGTGGGCCACAGCAGTGCGCTTGGGTGCATGGATTGGAGCGGGGCAGAACGGCACTGAGCGTGTCCGCTAGCCCCGCTCGGCGCTGGCGGCCGTCACGTGCAGTGCCCTTCTGTCCACGGAGAAGGACTCACGCAGGAGTGTGCCGGGCCTCAAGCATGTCGCGGTGTGGCTCAGCAACACAGCAGACCTGCCCAGGGGCTAGAGGCGCCATCGGAAACGTGTCCATCTTCACTGGGCACGGTAGGGAGGTGGATCTGCCAAGGCCTCACCTGCAATCCCAGAACCAAGGAAGGCCACAAGTTCCAGTCCCACTTGGGCAATTTAGCAAGGCCCCACCTACAAGTAAAAATATCAAAGTGGCTGGAGATACAGCTCAATGCAACTAAAGTTCAACCGCTAGTACTGAAAAAAGTTACAAAGTACAGCAAATACTTGTTGATGTATATGTTTCTTTACATGCCTGTTGGTATGAGGGGAAAAGGGAAGGGTACAATTCACTGTATGTCTTTAAATGACTTTCATGGGGGTGAACTGGAATACTTTATGTCCTGTGAGAGGGCATGGAAAGCAGTGCAGCCACTCTAAGTCCAAAAGAACTGAAAGCCAGGACTCGACCAGGTATGCATGTGCCTGCACCCACAGCTGTGTGATCTGCAGCAGCCAGCATGGAGGTGTTCGGGTGTCCCTGGTGGAGGGCATACACACAGACTCTGGGCATGCAGGGGTGCCGGTCACCACTCAGTGCTCGGCGACCAGCAGGCAGCCCTCTGGCTCCAGCCTCCATCTCCATCCCACTCTGTGCTTCAGGTCTCTGAGGCCACCACTGTCTTCCTGTCCACCACACATGTCACTTCCCAAGCAGGACCTCAGGGCAGGCACTGGTGCTGAGCCACGTCCCTGGGGCCTTGCCTGGCCCTGTCTTGCCTCACCCCTCACCTACCCGAGCATCCAGCGTCACAGGGCAGTCACTTGGCCCCCTCCCGTGCAGGATCTGAGGCTGGAATCCTTCTTTTGAGGACGGGAGGGATGAGAGGACCTCTGAAAGGAAAGCACCAGACACAGAGAGGTTTGGACCCTTGGGGGACACGGGGCACCAAGCCTCAGGTCATGAAGTCCCTTTCCAAACCCCGAAGGGCTGGCCACCAAGGATGCACTCTGCGGGAGCCCCAAAAGGCCTGGGTCTCCTCATCTGAGCCGCAGTGCCGTGGCTGTGGAGGGGGCACTGCTCACATGGTGGCCGCAGTGTGGCACAGGCAGGACACACAGGTCAGGCTCTGGCTGGGGGTCAGGGCACCATCATGCTTCTTCTATTAATCCTGAAGTAACATCATAAGATTATATCTAATCCTAATCCTAACCCTGACCCTCACCCTAACTGGAACCAACAGCCCTAAGTAGGCAGTACGAGACATTGGGATAAGCCAGCCATGGTGGTGCATGCCTGTAATCCTAGATACTCAGGGGCTGAGGCAGGAGGACCACAATCTTGAACCAGCCTGGGCAATTTATTGAGACCCTGTCTCCAAATAAAAAGGGAAGGAGGGGCTGGGACGCAGTGCTTGTGTCCATCTAGCACTTACTTAGAGGGTCACAACGGATGTATTTCATTAGCATCCTAGCAGGAAGGAGACAAAATGATATAGCCTTAATATTTAAAGGGGTAGCAGCTGAAACTTCCCCTGGTTGGCTGGAAGGCTTTCTGTCAGTTTCATAGGCTTCTAGAACAAATGATCACACACTTTTTGGCTAAAAACTCATAAAAATATATGATCCCAGATTTCTGGAAGCTGCAGGTTCAAAAGAAAACATCTGCGGGGCTCCACCCTGAGGCTGTGCAGAGACTCCCCTGGCCCCCTCCCCAGGTGTCCCTGCAAGTCCTTATCAGTCACTTCACTCAACAGCTCCTTCATCAGTGGATTCCCTTCCCCCAGCGTTTTGTTCCAGGCAGCAGAACCAGGCCATCAACGCTTAGTCTACATCCTCCTCAGCTCTGCAACAAGTTCGTTTCCAAGCCCACTTGCCATAGGGTCATTGAATACCATTGCTACGCTCTGTGCCTAGGTGTCCCCCCAGAGCCTCACACAGTTACTGGGGTGGGCTTCTAGTGTCTGTGACTAACTCAGGGTCCAAAGCTGGGATTACGGGTATGAGTGCTGCCCCTGCCCTGGGGCAGAGTCTGAATGCACACGAGCAGGGGGAGAGACTTGCTCCTGCTGAAGTCACTGCCCCCCCGTGCTCCTTGCTGTTTTCCAACATCATGAGCTGCTCCCCCTTCCAGGTGCCACTCTGCCCTTGAGCCAGCTGAGTATGGACTGAAGCCCCCATAGACTGTGAGCTAAATACTTTTCCTTCCTTAATTTTGGGTGTTGGGTATTTTGTCCCAGCAATGAGAGAAAAGTAAGTAAGACAATATAAAGTGATTTCATATTAATTGATCATATCAACCAAGATTTCATTGTCAAATGAAAGCACAGTCTGAAGTTGCAGGTGGCTGTGGGTTCAGATGGAAGGACAGAGCTCTATGTGGTATAGACACAGATCTGCCTGCTGCAGAAGCCCTAGGGCCACATGCCAGGACTCGAAGGCAGCAAACCCCCAATCAGTGAAACTGCAGAAAGCCAAGGATGAAGAAGCACTCAGACGCTGTGCTGGTGAAAGCCATCTTGGTTTGGAGCTGCTCAGCAGCTCACCAGGAGCACGGGACCTGACCACACCCGAGCGAGGCTCACCCTGCCCCTGTGAATCCGTGGGCAGATTTCGAGTCTCCAGCTCTTTATCTGTGAACTCCAGAGATGGGTGCGATGCTTATCATGTTGCCTGAGACAAGAAGCTCTGGCCTCTCTCCCGGAGCCCGCACCTCTACTCTCTCCGGAGCCCCGTCCCTGCACGGCAATGGGAGGGAGCTGTGGTTCGTGTCCTCTCACTCATCAAGGGAAAGGGTGACACATATGGCAAGCACAGGGACACACGGGGCTGGCCCAGTGTGCACCCAGGCCTCAGGAAGAGTGTGCTCTTCCGCATTCCGGCCTCGCTGAGCAGGAGGACAGCTCGTTGCTGGCGTGTGATCACAGCTGCTGACACTCACAATATGTCCCCATTTTCTCAGGTGCTGGGGACAGAGGCCAACGGGAAGGCAAGGGGCTTGGGCCAGCCTGCCTGGGCCCGTACTCTGGACACCAGGCTAGAGCATCTGGCCACCACAGGAGCCACGCCTGCTTCCCCTGCCCGGCTGCACTGTGCTGCAGCCCATGGCCCCACAGTGCAGCCTTGCACCCTCTGCTCCTGCAGCCAGTAGAAGATGCCTGTGCTTGCTCCGGACTCTGAACAGGCTTTTCCCAACAGGGCTCTGCCCAGGTCCTCTTCTGCCTGAGATTCCTCCTATAGCCTGAAGGCAAGGAGCCCCTGTAAGATGTGGGCACTCTGCAAAGCCGAGCCCCGCGCCTGTGTCCCACAGCAGGCATCCAGCCAGGGGAGGCACAGTACAGTGGGGCCTCTCCAGGAATGAGCTGTTCTTTGCTAACCTTCTGCTGAGTTCCATGGCATGGTGGAAGTTCATTGACCTGTGTGTTTATGGAGAGTCGCAGGCACCTTCACACAGGCACTCCCAAAAATGATCAGAGAAAAGCGAACCTCAGAAGCCCCTGCACCAACACCACCATTACCCGACCCTGAGCACCAGTCTACTTTGTGCGACACCGAGGAGCACGCGCTGTGGCCGACGTAGAGGCTGGATGTTTAGACGAAATGATGCATTACAGCGAGCCGTGCCCATATTCTGGCCGCTTTCTGGAGCATTCCGTGAGTCCTCTTTCC
Source organism: Ctenomys sociabilis (assembly GCA_004027165.1). Classification (NCBI taxonomy): domain Eukaryota; kingdom Metazoa; phylum Chordata; class Mammalia; order Rodentia; family Ctenomyidae; genus Ctenomys; species Ctenomys sociabilis. The sequence goes on from PVKA01006453.1 coordinate 79,749, forward strand.
TGAGGGTCTTTCCAAGGAGCGCCTCCCTTGCCCTCGCTCTTCAGAATAGGTGCTGTGAGAAGCTGTCTTTGCTTTCCTGCTCGGCAGCCTGTTCACAGTCCGCCGGAGCCCACGCCCACGCGGGACATGCCGACGTGCGGATGTCAGTGTGCTGCGCGGGTCTCGGGCTCTGCGTGGACGGACAGAGAGAACGGCTCCCCCGCCGCGAGCTGACGTCACCTCAGCTGATCCATCTTTGACACAGAATAAAGAGAATGTTTTCTCTGCCAACGTCCTGTGACCTCTCACCGAATCGCCTTCGTGACTGGAGTGGCGGGTGCGAGGAAATGTTTCTTTCCCTGCGGGCCGCACAGCACAGTCTCTCTTTTCGGTCTTCAGGGCCAGCGGAGGATTCAGAGGCGGGGTCGGGGCTGAGTCTCGCCGTAATGCATCTTTGCGTTTGAACATCCAGCGTCCACGTCAGCCACAGCGCGTGTTCCTCGGTGTCACACAAAGTGGACTGGTGCTCAGGGTCGGGTAACGGTGGTGGTGCAGGGGCTTCTGAGGCTCGTTTGTATCCAGATCGTCTCTGGGTGTACCTGTGCGCACAGAGCCCAAAGCCACAGGGTGCAGGCCCACCGTCAGTCAGGCCCTCGCGCCGCGCCATTTCCTCCAGCAGAACTTCCCCTGAGCCGCCTGACTCTGCCTGGAAGGCCGCCGCAGCCTGGGCTTCGGGGCCTCCTGGAGCTGCACACTGGCTTCTCTCGCCCTAGCCGGGACCCCGCCGGTCCTTCCACCTGGCCTTCCGTTACTTCTGGCACCTGTGGACCAGCACAGGACGCAGATTCACTGAGGGTCCAGCCGACCCGAGCTGGCTGGTCACTCTGCTGGCCCTGGTGGCCCTCCCTGGTCACATCTTTGCCCTGCCTTTGGCTGAGATCTTGGTTCCCCCATTGTCACTGTCAGTGTCCTGCGGAGGGTTCTGGCTCATCTCATTCTCAGGTTTTCCGCTTGGTTTCCGGAGGTGGGCCTGAGCTGCTGTGGACGCCTGCGCCGCGCAGGTGTGCGCTCTGAGAGCGCAGCGGCAGGGATCCCAGGGCTCGCAGCATCGCGGGAAGCTCAGCCTGGAGATTTTCCGGGGAACCCCTGGCCTCAGGTGCTGTTATCACCACTCAGGTTTCCTAAACAAGGAGAGGCACGCTGATCAGGCAGCAGCTCCCAGCGATCTCAGCACTCGGTCTCACCGTGGCCCCTCGGAAGGTCCTGAGCCACCTGAAGATGGCCTGCAGCAGACCTACAGGAACGGCAGAGGTGCGAAGGGGTTCAGCTCCGGAATGGGCCTCCTTATACTCCTGTTTGTTTCCATTAAAGTAACATGTTCCTCTTTTTAAAAATTTTTTTAAGTGTTTTGATATAAGATCTTGCTACACAGCTCAGACTCGCAGATTGCGCCTTTCCTGGCCCCCCGGCTCTGGGATTGCAGCCAGGCACCGCCACACACCATTTCGGGGCTGGCACATGTGGTACCGGGGATCAAATTTGGGACCTTGCACTTGCCGGGCAGGCGCTTATGCTCCTGAGAAATGTCCAAGAAATGAACATCATCTAACATCAAAATAAAAGCCACTAAGGCTCTTTTCAGAGGGAGAGATCCCAGTCCTCTCCATCGGCCTGCGTGAGACTTGCTGAGAGCGCGTGGGGGCCGGGCTTCCTTCCGCAGGGTTCACAGCTTGCAGGCACACAGGACGGACGAGCTGAGCTATGGGCTCAGCCTCAGGCTGTGGGTCACATCCAGCCACGCAGGGTGGGGAATACCTCGGTGACCACACCCTCCTGGGCTGGCATCTGCGCTGTCACTCACAGTTGGGTCCTGGACAAACCACGCACAGCGCCACTGAGATGGCCTTCCAGGGAGTCACTGCCCTCCCCCTGGGGTCAGCTCCTGGTAAGCTCTGGATGTCTTTGGAGCGCTTTCTAGGAAGCCCATGCTACTGGCGAGGGCGCTGAGCCGCAGCAAATCAAGTTTATTTTGCATTTTCCAAAAGCATTTTGTAGCAGCGCGGTGTGTGGCGCCTCTGCCTTGGCTGCAGCCTGTGCGCTGTTAACAGCCCAGTGGGCAAAGCAAGCATGGCCCTGCCCACCGCGGAGCCCTGCTGTGCCCTTAGGAGTGGCCGTGGGGCGTTCGTGGGAAGATGCATGCCCCCCAGGACCGCAGCACTGACGTGAAACAGATGCTGGCGCTTGAAAACGGCGCGGTTTTTCTTCTGTGAGAAACCAAATTGTGCCTAAAAAGCAAAGTGAAAAACAGAGACCAAGGTGACAGTGGGGAGATGCGTCTCTTTCTAGGGGGTGGGGACTGAGAGAGGGATCCAGAAGGAGCAAGAGGAGAGGAGGTAAGAGGGCGGCTGTGCTGCACCGTGCGCGTGCCAAGCCCACACAGGAATGTAAACACTGTGTTGTGCAAACACAGACTAATACAAATTTTAACACCACCCATGCCACTTTCCAGTCCTCTGCTGCACCTCTGGGCGTTGGCCATTGACTCTCTCCCAGGCTCCTGTGCACCTGAGCAGCTGCCGCCTACCCCTGGTCTCACCCCAGGAGACACACACAGCAGGGGCGCCTCCTGCGCTGGTGCCCGTGCCGCACTCACTCTGGACACTCACGCCACTGCGCTGGCCAGTGCCCACGTTGCTCTCCACTGAGGTGAGCATTTCCTGGAACACCACCCCCCACGCACTCTCAAAGCAGTGCCCCAGTGTCTGCGTGCTTCCAAAACCCCGTGCTCATGTTATCTCTATAAGGCAAGTGCGAAGCTCTCACAGGTGCAGGAGTCCAGGCGTCCCAGGTGGAGCAGGTAGGCAGCTGCCAGCTCAGGTGTCCTTGGCAGGGGGTGCAGAAGAGGAAAAGACCTGTATGCCTCCCAGTGAGATCTTGGGAGGCAACCGAGTGGGAAACCGGGTCTCCTTGGGGGTTTCCTTCTTGCTCACGAGTACTAGTACAAACTCCTTGCTCTCTGCAGGCATTTCCCCATTCAGCTGGAAGACTCACCTCTAGTCTCACTTTGTGCCCTCGACTTGCCTGTGCTCCGTGGACTGCAGGGTGGCATGGAACAACATCTGTCCCTGTGACCACAGTGCGCTGTGGAAGCTGGAAATGTCACTTCCCTGTGGGCACCCCAGTTTTATTTTGTTTTTTTACAAGGCAGAATCAAACCACCAATCTGCCTTCTAGTTTGCAAAAATAGTGTTCTCCCACAAGCTGCCAAGCGAGGGTACGCTGCCAAGCCAAATTAACGGTAATTAAAAGGTGACTGCACCTATTACAAAGCACCCCTCCCACCCTGCCTTGAGAGGTGTCTGGTGTTTCACAACCAGGAGTGGCTGCCAGGCCTGCTTCCGCCCGCAAGTACCAATTGACAGTATCAGCACTGTCAGTGCTGGTGCCCGGGGCCAGTCCCAGGCCCGGAATCAGCCCCGTAGCACGCACGTGACTTCTGAACCCAGCACTTTCTCAATCAGAGAAGCCTGTGTGAGGCTTGTGGGATTATCAAAATACAAACAAGAGCCCACGTGGAGGGCAGGGAGCTTTGCCCAGCTGGGTTCTTCTCAGGAGCCATGGCTGCCTCTCTCTGGTGGAAACAAGGCAGGGGTAGGCGAAGGAGCAAGCAAGCCAGGCAGAGCCACTCTGGGCTCCCTGCCGTCCCGTCCTGCAAGGGGCTGCAGGGGTCACAGGGTCCAAGACGGCCCAACTCAGCCCAGTCAGAGGGCGCTTCCCCGGGTGAGATCGGAGAGGAAATGAGTCAGGACTTCTAGACCAGGTTTAAAAAACATGACGTTTTCATTCCATGCACATTTCCTTCCTT
>PVKA01006454.1:0-83574 GCA_004027165.1 Ctenomys sociabilis
TGGAGAGGTTGTGGGGAAAAGGGAACACTTCTCCACTGCTGGTGGGAATGTAGACTAGTACAACCATTGTGGAGGTCAGTATGGAGACTCCTCAAAAGAATAGGACTAGAAATCCCATTCAAGCCAGCTATCCCCCTACTGGGAATTTTCCCAAAGGATTTGGATACATTGTATCATAGAGATATATGTATACCTATGTATATAGCAGCACAATGTGTGATAGCAAAATCTTGGAAACAACCAAGATGTCCATCACATGAGGAATGGTTGAAAAAGATGTGGTATTTCTATATTATGGAGTATTACTCAGCTATTAAGAATGATAAGTTTGAAGCATTTGCACAATCACTTTTTGAAGTTAATTATTTAACTTAGGGGTGTTTTGCTTCAACACTGCATCCTCAGTCCTGTCCTACACTCTCATCTCCAGTAAACGATCAGCTGGGCCAGTGTTCCCTTCCTTCAGACAGCCTCGTGCCTACTTCACATCATCTTTTGGGTATCTCCTTGAGTCTATCTAAAATGAGCTATTGGTGTCCTTGCTTTCTTGAATTTGTCTTCTCTCATTTAGTGAAAGTGAGCTTGATCCTACTAATCACAGATTTATGCTTCATATGTTCCCTCCAGGATTCTGGCTAAGACTCTAATGGACACTTTTTAAAGATCGATGACGAATTAGGTGGCAGGAATACCTTCTTTCAGAGCATTTTCTCTGACTTCCACCCGCCTTTCCTCATTTTCCTCTGACTTCTCTATTTTTACACTAAATGTTGATTGGCCAAGGATCCGTTTTCTGTTTGCTTCCTTACTATTTAATTATTTTCATGTATTTAGTACAGCGTCTACAGGGTCTCCCTACACAGATCAACTCGTAACCATTCTTCTGTTTTCAGTCTCCCCAATGAGGGGACTTCAGGCCTGCGCCGCCACACCCAGTTTCAATTGCTGTCTCAGTAAGCCCCGGGGGCGGGGCTGGCACTGCAGACCAGGGGAGCAAACCTAGGCCCCTGCGTCTGCTTCAGCAGGCACTTTAATCCTCTGAGCTATCTGGCCGGCCTTCTTCATTTTTAAATACTCTTTCTGACAATCTCATCCACAGTTTTTTAAATTCAATTGCCATGCATATATGCTGGTAATAATCTTTGCTTCAAATTAATTTGTCCGATTCTTTAAGAGCGTCTCATCTGGATGGCTAACAGGTATCTTGAACTCAATATACATACATAAAGATCAGGTTTAGTTTCCCCTCCTACATTTCCCGTTTATTTTTGAGACAGTGTTTCACTATGCAGTTCAGGAAGGCTTTGAGCTCTCTTTGTAGCTCAGGAAGGCTGGCCTCCAACTTGCAGTAATTTTCCTGCTCCAGCCTCCCAAGTGCTGCAATTATAGGCATGTGTAACTGTACCTGACTATTTTCCATTTTAAGAATATCATCATCTCTCTCCTGAGCCAATCTAAAAAAATTGATATTAACTTCCTGTTTGACTTCTCCCTTCCCCTTATCACTCACATTTACCAAATTCTGTTATGTCTTAGTATATGTCATTTCTTTCCACTTTAATTAGTTTAATTAAAGAAGTGTTTTTCCATATGTTATGATGTACTAGAGCCTACTTGTTTTTCTCTACTGCTTTTGGTTTAACTTTATAACACATGCATCTGATTATGTCACTTTCCTCTTTGAAAATGTAACTACTCCTTTTGGGGGATAGGGGTAAAAGCGCAATGCTAAAGCGACCTTTGATCCGGAGCCAGCACCCGCTGCACCTTCCCCATCCCTGCCTCCCCCCACTGTGGTTCTGCAGCATCCCACCATGATTAGCCCTGCCTCTGTGCCTTTCCCCCTGCTGTCCCTTCTCCCTCTCTTCCACCTGGCAAGTGCTTCCCTTTACGCTCTGTGTCTTTAGACGCCTTCCTCCATCCAGCACAGTCCAGCATTCAGAATTCCTCAGCTGTGCTGTAGTTTGGAAGTTTTTCTATTCCTTTAAGTAAAAACTTAAAAATTGAAATGGCCTGATAATTATGTACCTTTACTCATATTAACGAGTTACTTGCTTCAGTGATAAATGCTTTTATATAAAAGTATAATTCAGATTATTATGTATCTTAAGTATATCTTTGGCTGGCCAGATAATTCAGTAGATGAAAGCACCTGCTTAGGCAGACTCAAGGGCTGGGGTTTGATTCCCTGGCTTGCTGTGCCAACCCTTCCCCAGGGGCATGCTGAGATAGTGAATGAGACTGGGTGAGATAGTGCGTATGTATAATCCCAGCATTGGGGAGGCTGAAAACAGGAGGATCACTATGAATCGGATCTGTGTAGAGACCCTATACTAAATATATTTAAAAAATCCCAAACTTAAGTATAACTGAAGAAGTGAAAATTACATAATCAAATTTAGTTTGGAACCCTTTTGAAGAATATTGATCTCATGCTTACATATCTATTCAGTTTTGATGTTTTTTTCTCTTTTATTAAAGCAAAATCAGTGATGGAAATCCAATATACTGCAGAGTTTTGTTTGATTTGCACATATATAGTTAAAAAGTACAAGTCAATTATTTTAGCATAACTTACCCTATCCATATAAATAATATCTGTCATGGTATTCCTTTATTTTTTCTTTAGGTATTTGTGTATGTCATCCACAATGTAACCCATACTACCATCAGAAAAGACCCATGCATATCAGCTGAAGAAAGTAGATAATTTGAACAGTTATGTAGACACTTAAAGCAAGTCTTAGGAAAAGCTTTAACAGCAGCATTTAAAGAAAATTTTCATTTACATATCTTATTTTTCAATTCCTACACTTTCTAAGGAAAAAATTCTATTTTTTTAGTCATCTAAACTTGAAGGCCGGCATCCAGCTGTGGGATTCCTTTCCCACTCTCCAACTCATCCTTCCACCAGCTTTCCATGGACAGCATTATAATGCTTTACAATTTCTATCTTCGTCGCACCTGTCCATTTAACTTTTGATTTCTCTTTGTCTTTCTCTTTGTAAGCCAGCTCCATGTGCTATTGCTAAGATGTCTTCTCACTCAAACCAATCACGTAAAAAAATAGGTCATGTGTTTAATGCATTAAAAAAGTTTCCATGTTAAATCAGAGAAAATGTTCTCCATTTGCTAAGACACCACTACAAAATGCATTCCTACCATTGTACTGAAAATATCTCAACTTCTGGCTTATGTAAACTCCAACAGAAGCCAAATCAGACATATCCTTTGCTTGCAAACCTTTATATTTTTATTGTAGTTTGTGAAATATATCCTTGACTTCCTAGTGCATCCTTCTAACATCTTACACAAGTACCAGGCTCTCATCCTAAAGCATCAAATTCAGAAAGCAATACTTGCATCCCTTATCACTGAAGTCCCTCCTCTGAGCTACACTGGCATTCTCTACCATCTTATGGCATTTATATTCTGGTTATTAATAAAAAACTTAGAGCCTTATTTTATGAACACTTCCTTGCCCTCTAGACACAACTGATAATCAGTTGGAGAGTACAACTCCTTTTGTAAAGTTTAGTACTTCATTGTACATAATTTTGCAGTTTATAACTAGATTCATTTTTTTCTGGTAGAAATGGACTTGGATTTTTCATTTATTGATATACATTAAAAAGTATTCTATTTATAAAATAGAATTGAAATGTATGGAAGGTAAAAAGATTTTTAGTGATGAAAATTTGTTGTTCAAATTTATAATTTATTGGAGCTGTGTTTTCGTTAGTTTGTTATTCCGATCTAACCTTTTTCTCTATTTTTTCCTCTCTTCTGGATTTGCTTTGGATGTCTTTATGAAGACATAGAAATGATTTTTCCTCCCTGATTGTCAAACAATTCTTTCTCCATTTGTTTTTCCCTAGGGTTAAGCAGAGTGATTTAGAGTAAACTAAATTTTAATTGAATCCTTATAGATTTCTGAAAATGTCAAAGTTTTAAATTGAATGCCCCTGTACAGCATTTGAGAAGTCTCTACTTGCTTTCATATTTGGTTTAGAGCAACAAAACACATGATGTTTAAAAATTGAGTTCATTCAAAGAAAACAAAGTAATATTCTAAAGAAATGCTACTCAGAATGTCATTTCCTCTCCAAAATAAATATCTCAATACGCCTGTCTACAAAGCAGCGCACTTCTGAGCTCCTCAAGGGAATGGCATTGATGTTAACCATGGCTTCTCTTTGGGAGCGTGGTGGCAGTGTGGGTGGAGGGCAAATGCTCATGGGGTTTCACTGTATTTGTTTGTAGGGAACTACAACCCCTATTCTTTCAAAAAATACAATCATTTATGAACTTTTGGAGTAATGCTTTTATAAAACTCTATCCTGGGTACATTTCATCTATATTTTTAGGAAAAAGATGCTCAATTTGGGGTTCGTTCATTTCTGTTGAGAAGTTGCAGTGGAAAGCTGCTTGTGGATCCTTCTGAGAGGGCACATGCTTCAGACTCTATTTTTAAATTTTTGTGACAGCTTTTACACTTTCCTGAGCATGCAGGATCTAAGTTTCTACTGAAGCATGTAATTACCAGTGATGACTTCACACCTGCCATGTGGTGCCAAATAATGGCAAGTGGAAGCGATGTCAGAAAGGAAAGACTGGCAAGCTGGAGATAGTCAAGCAAGATAACTCATGGGCTTATGTTCTGCCAAATGCTCTAGCCATTAATAGCACGAAAATGTATTCACAACAAATGCTTATGTTAATCTTCAAATTGCTCTATACAAGAAAAACAGAAGTGCTGTTTTTTGTTTGGAATGAAGATATGTTTTTATTGATAATTTTCAACTAGTTTTCCAGAGCTTTCTTAGCTTGCTGTTTAATTTCCTGCTTCTATTCTTTGATTTGCTGTGCAGAAATAGGGTATTGTGTTTAGAAGGCAATTCTGAAAGCTACAGCTAGGAATAGTTGGGATGGCTACATGTCCCTGCAGTGTAGCCTTGGGACACATAGGAAGCCCCTTGCATGGATTGTTAAAATTGCAAGGACTAACCCTGGGCTTGCAGTGATATGAGCACAGTAGACCAGTGACCAAGCCTAGCATATCTAGTTTTGCAAAATGTTGAGTGCTCACACTGCACTGGCTTGGAAGCACATTGTTCTAACTTAAAAATGCTCTCTCAGTGCCTTTTACCCCAAGTGTGAAGTGTAGACCAGCATCCTCGGAGAAACAGAAAAAGCACTACGCCTACTGAATTAGAATGCACATTTTTATATAATGTTGAGGTGATGAGTACTGCCAACACACTGGGCTGAGTTGTAGTGGCCGAGCTCACTGGATATACCATCTCCCTAAATACAGAAGGCAGGGGAAGACACAGATGGAAGGCTGGGCATAAGCTGATGAGATGGTGGCAGTTAGTAGGGTAGGAGATTAAAAACTTGAAGTAAGGGCTGCAGATCTAGCTCAGTGGCATAAACACTTGCCTAACAAGCACTAAGTCCTGTATTCCATCCCTGTTTACTGCAAAAAAAACATAGCTTGCACTGAGGTCAGGCAGAGCAGATTTTGTAATGATTCCAGGTGAGTTCAGCCCAACATTAAAAAGTGTAGGACTACATTACTTCTCATTTGCTTAAATATATTTTGTGTTGTTAACTCATACTTCACATTTTTGGTGGAATACTTTTGATAAACTATTATGATGGCTTCCTTGTTAGGCTTTAATGTTTGGTGGTTAGAACAGATCCCTTATGAGAGCTCCCTTGTTTTGGGATGTGCACAGATTGGCACAGTTGTAGCTGTTGAATAATTCAAGAAAAAAATAGCTGATGTTCCTCAGGTAGTCATGATTGTTAAGCCTGGCTGCAGAGGCGTTTGGCCCAAGCCAAATGAACTTGAGATTAAAGTTTCAAGCAAAACATCGGAGCTGTGTTCTCGGAATGAGTCCTAAATCTAGTGAAATGAATTCAGCTATTTTAAGCATCTGTCAAGCAGAATAAATTTTATAATAATGAATTGAATCACATAACCCAATGAACACATTTCTTGTTACCTAGTAAGATAACGATTACAAGCTAAATGTTAAGGCTTATGTGTTTAATCAATAAAAACACATTTATTGCATCAGATGTAGATAAAGCTATCCCGTAATGTCACTATTACCTAAAGTTCTGTCTCATTAATTCCAGAGATACTGTGCAATTTTTATGGTAATTTTGACAAATTTAATTTCTTAGTGTTTTAATTTGAATTTTGTAGTTTTTCTTGCAAAATAATTATTTAACCTCACAAATGCTAGCTTTGTAATAATTTATTGGTACTTAAATCCATATAACCAATGAAGTTATAATCTCTAAATGAATGTTTTATTCCATTTATAACAAGTTATCATTTTAAGTAAAATGTTATTTTTTTCAAAGTAATGTCAGCAGGCATTTTTCCTGTGAGATGGTGAACTTAGTTGTATTTTCTAATGAGGCAAACAGGGGATCTTATAAGCTTGCCAAAAATTTTAGATTACGTTCTTCCAAAAACTGCTCTGAAGTTATATTTTCTTTCTAAAACATAATTCCAAGTCATACACTTTCTCTTGTAGAGATGCTAAATAATAATCTTTTTTACATTATAATTAATAAATAAGACTAAAACTATGTGAAAACTAAGGTGAGTAATTCTAGCTTAAGTCTAGCAAATTAGACAATATTATTAGCCCTCTATGGAGAGTGGCAAGAATCATAATACTTATCTACTCATAATGTATGACTCTTTCCTAAATTTTCACAATGAAGAATCACCCAGAAACTTATTAGAATACCACTTCCTAAGGCTTTCTCTGGGAAGCATAATTTCTGGAGATTGGAATGGAGGGTTGTAATTTGAAGTTTTCTCAAGGATCCAATAATTTAAGTCACCAGGGATAGTTGGGAAGTATCTCATATTAAGTGGTCTTGTATTAAAACCCAGGAAAAGGAAATTTAGAGAGGCACGTGCCCAAACAAGAGTATAGATCAGTGTTTGAACCATTATTAGAAATCCTCCTAAAAATTCTAAGACCCATTAAATAACAACCTAGCAAGTGTGAGCCACTTGTCAGACAGTAATGGGGGGACCACTCCTAGAAGGGGCAATGCCATGTCAAGTGGTTTCTGAAAGTCTGAACAGATTTAAATGCCAAAGATAAAAGAAAATGGAAGAGAGAACAAGTGCATGATTTTCAGCACAATAAAGTTAGAAGACAGGGAGGGTTGCTGCTTGCTCATTGGGAGAAACTAGTTAAGAAAATGATTGAATCGGAAATCATAAGTGGTGGTTTTAAAACTTGTGAGTGCACCAGAATTATATGGAGGACTGACTGGGGATGACTGATTGCCCCCACGCATAGAATTTCTAACCTGCAAATTGAGGGTCAAAGGTTTGAATTTCTAATATGCTTCAGGAGGACCTGATGCTGCTGACTCAGGGCACTCGCTTTGGAAACAAATATTCTGAGGGAAGGTACAGTAAAGGTCCATCAAGTGGCAGCACGGTGGGGCCATGTTAGACTGGGCCTGGATCTGGGGAAGACGTTTCCTGGAACATCACTTCCCACATGGGATCACATGCCTGTCCAAAACACATATGTCATAGAATCCTATGTAGCAGATGTGTTATTATTCTATTTTACAGCTGTAGGAATTGAGGCTGAGGGAGGTTAAGTAACTTGTGCAGGGCGCTGCGTCCAGTATTTGTAGAGCTGGTTCTGGAACGCAGGATGTCTGCCCACTGGATCTAGGCAGTCAACCACAGTTCCCCTGAAGGTGATGAAGCTGGCCAAGAATCATGCAAACTAGCTCTGTGCAGCACCTCCACTGGGAAAATCTAGAGAAACATGTTAAACAAATAAATACATGTAAAAGACATAAAAGTGGAAATAAAAGGACTAAGGGCATCCAGATTCACACATAGTTTAAAATACTATGGTTCAGTTGTGTATGAAAATGTGCCACAATAGTGGGGGTAAATTAAGTGCTTGGGACCCATCCCACTACTGCAGAAGGAGGCAGCGTGAGGAGGTGCTATTCCAGGACTGAAGCATGCACACCTCCAGTGAGGAGCGGCCTCCCAGGATGCTGGCTTTCAGAAGCAAATGGGAATGCAGGCTTTGGCAACACCTACTGCAGCTACAATCAGCCAGGCTGTAAGGGTGATTGTTAATTAGAAAGAATCCAGCATTTATTAATTTTTCATTCAATCATCAAATATTCATGTACTGTATGCTAGGCATCTATGCATTGCAGAGTTGGCAATGAGCAAGTGCGAAAATATTCCTAATGGGATGATGTTATGTCCCCAGGAGGAGAGTTATTATACACATAAAATAAATGTTGTAACTTAGACACTGATAACTGTTTTGTAGAAAAATAAAGCAGGGCAGTGGGGATAGAGAATGGTGACAGTAGTAGGAAGGTAGGAAAGATAGATGTGAGTAGCGCTTGCTCAGTGAAATGCTCAAGAAGTCCCCACTGAGAAGGAGTAAGTGAACAAAGATTTGAAAGAAACGCATTGAGGGGTATAACAATATGTGCACCGTTGGCTACAGCCCTACAACTGGCTGCCTGTGCACATGAAGTGAAGGACAGTGGACCATGCCACCCCTGCCTCGGCTTGGAGGTGCTTCGTCCTAGCCCCCAAAAGGCCCGTGTCAACAGGAAAGAAAACACATGAGTATGGCTGCAAATTTTTTCCCCCACTTTTAAAAATTTATTTTTTAAAGAGTACAAAATGTGGGCCAGTGAGATAGCTCAGTGGACTAAGTGCCTGTTTAGGCAAGCAAATACAAAAAAAAAGGAGAAAGAAAAAAATGGTAAAAAAAGAAAAACATTAGAAATGGTACAAAAATAAAGCAACAGGAATTTGACAATGGTTATTGTATCGCCTAATGTTATCTTCAAATTAGTTGTTTAGGTTATCAAACATAAACCTGAAAAATTGTTTTAAAAGTTATAAGAATTTAAAAAGAAGAAAAGAATAAAAAAATCAAACAATAACTAGTAACTGCTCCTCTCAAAAGACCAGCAGAAATCAGCACTAACATTAGCTAAAATATCATATATATATATATATATATATATATGAATATATCTTTTCCCCTTCTTTCGCTTTTTGTTTTTGTTTTTATTTTATGTATTTAGGACAGGGTCTACAGGGTTTCACGACTAGATCAGACTCAGTGATCCTCCTGTTTACAGCCTTCCAAGAGCTGGGATTACAGCTGTGCGCCACCACGCCCAGTCTCAGTCATCCTCTCAGCTCACCTCGGGGGTGGGGCGGGCACAGCAGGCCGGGGATCAAACCCTGGCAGCTGTGCTCTGCCTAAGCGGATGCTTTAATCCGCTGAGCTATCTGGCCTGCCTTTCTTTCCGCCTTTTCTCCTTTGTCCATTTCCTTGATCCAGTTGTTCCTTCCACTGAGTAGATTCTTTCCCTTTCACAGTATCTATTGTACCTCTCAGGTTTTATTTACTCTTTCAGGTTCTCACATTAGCGAGAATATGTTTGCAAATACGGGTCTGATTTATTTCAGTTACCATTTCAGTCTCTGGTTGCCTCCTTTTTCTGTAAAAATGGCTGTGACTTTCATGGGCGTGACAGCCAGCTCTCATCCCAGCTGGAAAGCGGGATGCATAGGTTTCTTGCCTATGCAATGCAAACTCTGTGTCATTCCAGAACTGGAGCACAGCGCAGACGCTGGCCAGCGTGCTGCGGCCTCTTGCTCTGCGGGGAAGCACGGGGCTCCCGCCCGAGACCGGGCGGGAAGGAAAGGCTGAGCGCAGACCCTGGAGAAGGGGGCAGAGAAGGGCAGATGAAAAGGCGCCCGGGACGGGCACGAGCGCTCTGTTCTCAGAGGAGCGATTCCGAGGGAGAAACTCTGCTCTTCTGATCTCTCTCCTGTCTCTTCCTGACTGATGGCCAAGGCTGCCTGAGCTGTTTTGCACAGAGAGGGGGGAAACAGCAGCCTGCCTGGCTCTCTGCCTAAATGCTCTACATAATTTGCATAAAAGAAACAGCACAATTCTCTCAGTTGAATCAGCTCACCGGAAACTGGAGCTACAGTTTGGTTCATATTTTGTAGGCTTTATTTACTACTTTTATTATTTTCTCATGTTCTGAGAAAAATACTCAATAAATTGTAAAAGGAGCTTATCCAAGTTTAAATATATTCCAGGTAAAAATACTTATACAGATTAAATTCTCTAGCTACAATGGGAATTAGAAATGAATACAAATCAAAGAACCAGGAGTCATCAAATATTTGATAATTAAAATAACTGATGCTAATAGTTGGCACAGACCCCACCAGTACCCATGTGCCAGGAGCGCAAAGGAATTTCAGGTGCACTTCGCAGCTCCGACAGGACATAACAGAAAGGTCTATTGCCGTAATTAAAATAGTATGTTAGCTCCTATTTCTTTCTCAGTTTGAGTACCTATATCACACTTATCTTCCACCATAATCAATTACAAAATCAGACAAAGTAGGTGAAACAGGTGTTTTTAGACTTGGACAAAAGGCAGAACAGCTTTGTGGTGTTCAAGGTGCAGAATCCCATCCCTGGGGCAGATGGCCCCTGGGATTCCTTTATTTTTCTACTGGAGAGTCTTTCTGGCAAGTACCCACTGAATGCTGGTAGGTAGGGGACAGCATGAGGTAAGGCTTTGGACCCAAGAAGAATATAGTATGCTACTTAATCTCATTGTATATTGTGGGATGAATTTACTAACCAAAATATTTGGATGTAATAGAGCTGCAGAGTCAATAGATAGTTATTTAATATTCTGTATTTTATGCTTACAATTTTGAAGTCACTGGATGGATCTGAAACTATTTTTTAATCGCTTCCACTGTCTTTTACCCAGAGTGGTCCTCTTTCTTATGCAATTGGCAAGTTTTAATTGTGAACTACATTCCTTTTGTAGGAGTAGAAGGTCTAAATTGAAGGTGGGTCTTCCATGAGATCTGGCATTTACATTTGCTGGACACCACTGAGTGCAAAGACTTTGTAGCTATTTAATGTTTACAGCACAAAGTTTCCGGCTGGGGCATTCCAGGACTACAGAGTGGGAATACGTGTACAAGGATGTGATGGCAAAGACATGGCAGACACTTTATCATTTTAGGTTTTGTTGTTAAAAATCGTCATCATCTGATCGGTGTTCCATCATCATCCACTTAAGAGCCCTGAAGCATGGTTTTAAGCCCTTTGTCTCTCCTGTTTGTACAGCTGGGTGGAGTTTTTTTCACTTGCTCTTTCTCCAAGAGGAGCCGAGTTCCAGAACTCTACTCTGTTCCTCTCCGAGCGGAGATCTGATTCTTATGTGACTCCTCCCTCCAACATGTCCTGGCAACTTCGTCAATCTTACGGTGAGACTGTCTCAAGTCTTAAAAATCCCTTACTGAGCTCTCTTGATTTTCAGTTGTTTCTGATTATAAATATGGACCACTGGTGTAATTTACTAGATCACCTCACATAAAGCTTTAGTACTATAAAAATTATGAAGCCTCTCACAAAAATATTTATATGTCATGCATAATTGCTTTCATTCGCAATCCTGTGAAGGCTTTCTCTTCTTTCCTTGGGGTCACATTTTGATGACTTCTTTTGTTATGTAATGGAAAGTAAAAGGGAGGTGTTTTGTTTAAAATCAAAATTCAAGATTAAACTCAATCTAATAATTGCAATTTCAGACTGCTGTTATAAGGTAATATTACCTTCGTGTATAAATGGGATTTTGTGGGTAAGTTGGTGGGGGAGACATACGAATAGTCATGAGAGGTTTTCCACTTGTAACTGGAAGTGGCATTATTGGCAATAAGCAAATTACACTTGGGTTGCCTTGCTAATTATGTGGTCTTGTTTTCTGCCCTAGATAAACTGATGGTTTGAAAGAATAGTTATCAAGGAAACATGTATACAATGTGATTCATTTTTCCATTTTTTCCTCTATTAATGTCCATAAACATTTGGAACTGAATAGAATGTAAGTCAAGATTTATGTACACAAAATCAGAAGAGAAATAGTTTAGCTGAATCAAATGGGCCCAATGAAATTATTAGGGTAGTGTGTTTTATGATTGAATTGTCTCAGGACTTCCCTATTAAGCATTGTCCCAAAGTTAAATAAAGATAAACACTAAATACCATGAATTAGAACAGCATTTCCAAATCCCAAGTACAGATTTCAATAGGGAAGACTAATAATTAAATGCAGTAACAATTTTTTGAGTTAGACCTTATGAAACAGGATTTTTCTTTATATTCTAGAAGGTACAACAAGCTACATTCTGTTCTCCTTTCAATATGCAATTTTTTCTGTTCATGTTTCCCATTGACTGTGTTTCCTTATGCTACTTTTATTTTTATTTAAATATGGAAGAAATTATACACATAAAATTCATGAATATTTTTCTTCACTGAATATTTATGAATTTAAGTAGTGGTCAAAATGGGAACTATGTACACAGTATAAAAGAATGACAAGTTAGTTTTAGGTATAAATAAAAAAGGTGCCTTATAACATAAGCAGTCCTTCGTGTTGTACCTGGGTTTAGTGTTCCTCTGAAATGTAGCCAACTTAAGTTTGCAGACCAAAAACTTAGAGAAAAAGAAGGGCTACAAGGACAGCCAACATTTTGGCCCTAGCCGTTCAAGGTCAGTGAGGACTCAGGACATAGGAGAACCTGTACTGTAACATCATGGAACTCAGCTGAACTCCAAATTTACTGATCAAGGAGATTATGGGGCCACAGAGGAAAGTGATCACAATGTAGAGTGTGCCTAAGGAGAGTCACATGGAGAGAAAACATTCTTTCAGGCTTTCACAGAGAGCAAATTGGTCAAGTAATGGCTGTGACTCCTCCAGATGGCTGACACTGACAAAGGATCTACAAACTGCAGTACAGGGGCTTCAGGGTAAATCCTGAAGGGATTTGACTGATCTTGTCAGATACGAAAGTTAAATTTTTTGTTATATAGGTCTTGCTTTATCTTGGTCTTAACCATCCAGCAAAAAGGTATAAAAACAAGGTATAAAAAGTAAAGCTATAGTAACATGCTGAGCTCTAAAAGGCTCAAGTCAACAACTTCTAACATTGCCAGTCCTATGGAAAACCCACTACTGTTATGGTCTACTGGACTATATTGGATTATTTTGCTGAATCACATACCTACAATATTTGAATGGCAATGGAATACCCATCTCTGACAAAAGTAAACAAAAAAGGAGGATATAAATGAAGGACCATTTTGTAGTGAAAAAAATATATCTGCATATACAAAATTAGGATAGATATGTAGCTACTTTCTCTTAGTTCAATGAGAAAAAAGGTTTGTACTAATAATGTTTAGACAAGATCGCATATCTGCATCTTGTACTATAAATAACTACTGTGAAGACAATATGCAATATATTAGTTATTGTAACTATCCTACTAACCTCTTTTGAAATTTTGTCATTGCTATTTTTTCTCAATAAAATTAATATGAAAGAAAATAAAATGTAGACAAACAAGTGTATGAATGGCATTCACCAGCACAGAAATATTCACTGTCCAAAGAGCATATCCTGAACTGCTGCTGCTATAAACATCCATCAAAGTGTGAGTAGCATGTTTCACTTCATGGGCTGGATTTAGAAAAAATTGATGTTTAGGACACTAATTACCAAAGTTACTGCTGTATCTTTCTAATTTACAAGGTGCAATTTATTATCTGCACAGGTACTTATAATAAGATTTAACAAAAATTAATAATTAATAGTAAATGAGATGAAAAATTCTATACACATTGTAAAAATCTTTTAAAAATCTCCTTATGCTCACTGCTGTGTAAATGTATAGTCTGGTGTTCATGAATACTTTCATTACATCATCTCATATACATTACTATGTGTGTATGTGCATTATATGGTATTATAGTTTATTATGTTGTGTGATATATATTATCAGTTGGTAAATCTCAACCAACTTTTATAAAATAAGATTTTTCATTTTGTTGGACAAGTGAGAATTGCATATTCATTATATCACACGATTTACAAGTGATGTCATTACCTAAAATTGTTTTTTATTTTTATTTTATTTATTTGTTTTTTTGTGGAACCAGGGATTGAACTCAGGTCCTTGTGCTTGCTAGGCAAGCACTTATCCTACTGAGCCATCTCCCTGGCCCCCAATATTATTTTTTAAAGCAAAAAGATTGTTGTTGTGATTTATGTCTAGATGCCCACCCAAAGCCTCATGCAGTGATGTCTGGGGCTTTTCAGAGGTGACTGAATCTAGAATGTGTGACAGTTGGATTAAGAGACTATGATTAATAAATGAGTTCACTGATTGGTTTCGCACATGCCCTATGCTAAGTAGCCTTGCTAGTGGATGAAAGGGACAAAAAGAAGCTGCCACTGTCCTTTGTGGCTTGCGTTTTCTGCCTTCTTCCTGCCATGAATGGTTTTTCCTCCATGCTGCCCCTCTGCCAGGCCACCTGCCTTGGAGCCAACCAACTATGTACTGAAACCTCTGCAAACTGGGAGCTGAAATAAGCTTTGCTTGCCTTAGCATTGGGTGTTGGGTATTTTGTCTCAGTAACTAGAAAAGAATAACTAAGACATGTGTTGAGTTATGCATTAAGTATATGTCATATTGGTGGCTGACATTCTTCCTCCCTGGCCTTCGTATTGGGCTGAAATGAAAGGTTACGATCTTGCCCACTGTTCAAGAACTATCTCTTTGTGCAAAGATCCAGGAGCCTCCACTGTTCTCTGCATCATCTTCTCTTCTGAGACACCTTGGTGTATACTCTGGGGTTGGTGGCCTCACTTACAAGGAAACTATTTATATGCACAGAAGCTTTAGTGGCTGGGAAGTGAAAATATCTGAGGACATTTGTCTTCTCACATATTTTCTTTTTTGTACTTTAGGGAAGGGTGAGGGTGTTCAGGGTCTCACTACTAGATTGACTTGTGGTGATCTACCTGTTTACAGCCTCCCAAGAGCTGGGATTACAGGTGTGTGCCACCATGCCTAATTTCATTCCCTGGCTCAGCACACCTCGGGGAAGGGGCCAGTGCGACAGGCCAGGGGATCAAATCCCGGCCCCTATACTTGCTTGTAGGCCAATCTGTTGAGCTATTTGGCTAGCCTTTCATATTTTCTATTATCAAAATATATAGAAATAGAAGAGTGAATGAGACTGATTGACTGATTGATTGATTGATTGATTGATTGATTTTGTAATGTATTTGGTTGTTGCAGGGTCTCAAGATGCAGCTTGGACTCATGGTGATCCTTCTGTTTTTAGCTTCCCCAGCACTGGCCTTACAGGTGTCCACCACTATGCTCAGATTCTGACCAGGTTCATTTACCCTGCAGGTGGGGATGGCATGGCACATGGTACTGGGTATTGAACCATGTCCCTGTGCTTGCCCAAGCTTGCCATAGCAGGTGCTTTAGTCCACTGAGCTATCTTGCTTGCCCAGAGTTTTAAAAGAATTGTAGTTTTATCTACCATATTTAGCTAAAAATTTAAGTTTATAAATAAAAGGCCCTAAAAAAGCTATATAAACTTTCTTGGTAAAGTAATTTTTGCTTTGTTAAATTAAAATGAGGTTACTTGCTTTTAGTTGGCAGCTTCCCAAAATGGGCTTTCTCAAATCTGTAATGGGCTTACAGTATAAAATGGTTTGCCTCCCCGTGACTCCACACTGATAGCTAACAAATTATCATGCAATTTTCTGTTGCGACTGTGAAATCAATATACAAAAGCAATTCATTGCTTATCGTAATATAGTGTGCGGATCTTTTGAAAATGAAAGCTGTATCTAGATCTGATTATAAGAGATTTATATTAACACTTTAGCAACCATCAGAAATGCAGCATTTATAAAAAATTGTTCTTCAATTAAATTGTTCTGAACCAATCTTAAACCAATTCTTTTTAACTCTACTGACTAAAGCATCATCAGTGATAACAGAAGGGAAAATCTACAAACTACCTCATCAGAGTTTACTCCTAGAAGGTCGAGAGCCCATCCTTGGACCCTGTGAGGAAGCCTTCTTGGCTTAGGAAAACTGAGAAAACTTGCAAGCCTCCTGGTGATACTAACTGTGATGAAAATCATCCCCTGAAGTGGGTATTACTGTAAATCTTTGCCTATATGACAGGTTTACATCTCCTTACCTCCATAAAATTCACCATTAATGGCACAACACCTATTAAGCTGAGATATTTCTAGGCGTAGTACGTCATGGTATTTTCTTGTGCAGTTTACATTATTCTTGGCATTTCATTGCTGTCGCATGAGATGGCCAAGGAGGAAAATATAGTAACTTGCACTCACTTCTCAAGGGCAAAATGCCATGTCTTACCACAGGATACATTCAGAAAGTAAAAAGCAAACAGTGAGAAATAAAGTTGAAAAATGTGGTGTGTGTGAAATCTGGAGGCTTGTGGCACAGAATACAATTTCAATATATTATCAGATTCCCAGTTTTTAAGGTTTTCAAGGGGGAGCAAATAATGTTTTTAGGCTTGGTTCTATAACTGACTATATACAGAAAAGAAAATATGATCTTTGACATAAACCCAGCCTTAGAGTTTGTACTTCCATAGGAGAATGTACAGAGAGATCCTGGGGCCTCAAAACATTTGGTTAAACTGCTGGAGCACTTCATAAAGACACAGGCTAAGAGGGCTTTGTGTAACAAAGACAGTAAATGTCCCAGCAATCCCTTGTAATATGTCAGCTCTTTCAGAGCTTGGGATATTGAATAACTTCATTGTGATTTACATACAATGAGAGAGGAAAATAATTTTAACTTTTTATACACGTTTTCTGCTTTCCTTGTTAAGAGAAGCAAGTCAATAATTTCAAGCTTGAGACGGGACATGAATGGTCACATATGCCTGTAATCCCAGCTCTTGGGAGGCTGTAAACAGGCAGATCACTATGAGTCCAATCTAGTAGTGAGACCCTGAACACCCTGTAGACCCTTCCCTAAAATACAAAATAAATAGATAAATAAATAAATAAAAAGTTGCAAGCTTGTGCTCAACTTTTTGATTCATTGCTATAAATTTTTTAGGCCATACTGTAGGATAAAATAATCTACAAGCTAAAATTGAAACATCTTATGTGGGTTTGAATTAAATGTTTAAAAATAGGGGATTGGATTTACAACTGAAGGGGTAGACCATATTTCCCTTATCCACAGCTCTGACTATACGGGGGACCTGCTAAGTGACAAACCCAAGGTCATCTTATAATTGATTGGTAGCACTCAGCCCTAAGAGGTAGGTGGAGACTCTGTACATGACCCAACCTTCTCTTGAACCCAGGGCAGGAGCAGCTCTGTTTTTTTCAGTGGCACTAGCTTTGGCAACTGTATAGTTGGAAAGGTTGTTCCTTAGCTTATATTCCTTTTTACTTCCACAAAAGGGAAGCAAAGATGATAAACTATTGAAGGTTTAAGCAAATTTTTAGGAAGAGAAGTTGTACTTTTCTTGGTAAGTACAAAACACAGCTGCTTGATGCATTTTGTCACTGGCAGCAATGTCCTTTCATTGTATATTAGCAATAAAATGCCTCATGTGCAGGCCATTACGAGATGCTTTGGATGTATGCTGGTTATCGGTGCTACAAACTACAGGAAATAGTCATATAGATCTTGTAGAAGAGCTCTCTTATAATGGCTAGTAATGGTTTCATGTAATAAGAGCTCTGAAAGTATTTGCTATTTGATATGCTTTGTTTTTTCTTCTTGCAGGTAGGTTTTGTGAGCCTGTATCTAAGATAATCCAATCTCGAATATGAATGGCCTGAAAACATTAATATACTAAGATACTCAACATCCATCATTTGTCTGTAGGTTTTTATGGAGAAGGAATTTCTTCGGACTGTGCACAGTTTTGCTGTTCCCACAGAGCAGAGCAGGAAGAACCCTCTAATCTCAACACTTAGCGAGTGGTGTGTGCTTTCTTCTGAACACAGTGAAGTACAAGGCCTCAGGTTAAACTGCCATTTGTGAGTCTCCTTCCACACTGCCAGTTAAGCCAAACTGCCCTCGCTAGACTGCCACCTTTCAGTTGTAGGGAATGGCATATTCCTACCATGTATACTGGAATTCACCTGGTGAAGTCCCAACTCATTGTTACTGTATTTGGAGATAAGACCTTGAAGAGGTAATTAAGTTTAAATAATGTCATAAGTGTAGGACCTGGTCTGTCTGGCTTAGTGTCCTCACATAAAGAGATATCAAAAAACTCACTTTTTTTTTTTTTTTTTTTTGCCATGTCAGTATATGAATGAATAGCATCTACGATCCAGGAAGAGCACCCCTACCAGAAAGTGGACATGCCAGACCTTGGTCTTGGACCTGCTGCCTTCAGAACCATAGAAGTGACTTCTGTTGCTTAAGCCAGGGTCCCAGTATTATGTTAAAGCAAGTAGAGCTACCTCACTCACTTACATTTAAACATAAAAATATGATTGATAGTCAAACAATTCTTGAAAACTACTATATAATTAAAGATTTAAAAAATTGCAGTTTCCCTTCTTTCCCCTTCACCACTATCTGTGGTTTTTAATGTCTTCACTTCCTAGGACAATAAGTGCTCAAGATATATGTGAGGCATTAAAAATAGAAACACAGATGCAAAACTTGTAAAAATGTGCATATTACAATCTTTCCACAAGCTCAATCCCTTTGTAGACCAACTAAACACAAGTCAGAAGTTTAAATAGAGTTTAATTATTGAAGGACTTATAATGCCGCATGAGTTGTGTTGTTCCAACTCAGATTGGTTTCTTGTTTGTCCCAGGGAGAGAGGGCACAGCATCGCGGAGGGCCTCACAAACAGCTATGGCTTCCGTGAGATCCCTTCAGAGTCAGAAATGTTGTGTTTCTCCAAGATGAGAAAGCATGTTTTCATAGCAGAAAAGTGCTAATTTAAGTTGAAAATATGTTGGAAAATGTTATCTCACTTGCAACTCAAACAAAATAAGGGAAAGGGAAATATCACTTAGAATTTAGAGCTTGGAAAATTTCATGAGTCCCAGAAATTTGGCCAAACCTAAAATATTCCTTGGCATTTATACCCTTGACTGAGTATTCTTGGAGTCCAAATTACATTTGTGGGTAGATATCTATGGGAATGTGTTAGCTTAGTAGAGTTCTGTTTTTTACTATAATTGCTGTCCAATGAGCTAAGCATTTGTTTCAAATGTAGCCTACTGAGGCTACTACACCATGGCGATGGCAGATTCAGCTACACATTTTAAAATCATGGTCACATACCCATGGTGGAAAACACACCCCAGTGTGTCCACATGCAAGATTAACCAAAGAAAATCAACATTTTCATGTATGAGACAGTTCAGTGTTAGTACTGTTTTGCATATCACCTCTGATTGAGGAGACAGTGGTAGGTGTCCTAAAAACTAACATACAGGAAGCCTGCTAAAAGACTCTTTATTTTGTAGATGATATGTAAGCTTCAATGTTATTTTTTCTTATCTTTGGCCACTATTGCATTCAGATGTACATCTCTGCTTTATGCCACTTAGACCGCTGCATTCTGAGGTTCTGTCATGTTTCATGCGAGCAATTAGAATAGTCAAGTTATAGGTCAGAGAAGATTGAGTGTCAACACATACATCAGTACTTATGGAAGAGCATGAAGGTAAAAATCATTACAACCAAGGCAATCTATCTTATGAGGTTAAAAAGTATTGGATTCTACATCCAAAAATTTTTATTATTGCATTTTAACTCTAAATCTGTGGAATAATCTTAAACCTCTCTCTCTCTTTCATTCTCTCTCTCTCTCTCTCTCTCTATATATATATATATATATATATATATATGAAGATATATCTTATATTTATATATATCCTATCTACCTATCTATCTATCAATTATCTATCTATCTATCTATCTATCTATCTATCTATCTATCTATCTATCTATCTATCTATCATCTATCTATCATCTGTCTATCTAGAGAAGATACAGCTGGAGATGTATCTCAACAATGCTTGTCTACTCTACATGTGTGAAGCCTGGGTTTAAACTCCAGCCCTTGGGGTTATATTCCTTGAGAAAGGTAACTACTATTATTTTTCTTTAGCAGAGGGCCAAGGGTTGGGGAAGGCAGAACTTAGACTTGTGTTCATGTCTCAACTTTATAACTGGGTGATTTTGTTTTAATGTGTTTGGTGTAGGGTTTCACTATGCAACCTGGATGCATAGTGATCCTCCTGTTTTCAGCCTCCCCAGTGCTGGGATGACAGGCACTGGCCACCATGCCTGGTCTCAGTGGTGGCTCAGTGTGCCCTGGGAATGGGGCTGGCACAGCATAACTGGGTGATTTTTAATAAGAGCAAAAAGAATAAAGAAGATATCTTACTTCTAGTCTCTCTTATAGAGGAGAAAGAACTTCTGAATTTAGAATCTCCTGGAGAGCAATAAATTTGGAATTGGATGGTTCCTTGCATGCAGTAAAAATATTTGTCAAATGACTAAGTGGCTGTACACAGAAGGCTCGCATGTGCCAATACTTGCTCAATGTTGACTAGGGAAGCCAGGAAAAGAAGAGTTGGAATGCGCTGGCTTAGCTTGGCTTCCATGACAAAACAGCAAAGGCTGGTTGGCTTACATCACAGAGATTCATTTTCTCATAGTATCATAGATCAGAAGTCCAAGATGAGGGCCACCAAGTTTGGGTTCTGCTGAGGGCTTCTTGTCTTGCAGACACCACCTTCCCCTGTGCTCTGTACCATGCTCTGCTGCGTGTCCACAGGAGAAAAGCGGTCTCTGCTCTGTGCTCCTGTTCTTTCATGAATGCCAGAGCTTTTTACTTAGGATCCTGGCTTGTGACAGCTCAGTCCTTAAAGGTACTGTCCCGAATACAGACACATTAAAGAGAAGTGTCAATCTGCACATTTTGGGAAGGACATGGTGCAGTCCATTTTGGAATGTGATAGACCTAATGAACTAAAGTATCAACTCATGAGTGTATTTCTTCCTCGCTCTTTATGCTGCTGGCTTGGTATTCATTTATGCCTGTATCTCAGTGCTTTATATCAAAAGAATGTGTGAAGTTTTCAAAACTACAGAGACCCTAATCTAGGCCAACTAAATGTGAATTTCTGAGAATGCATCTATACTCCAGAACTTTTTAAAGCTCTATAGATGATTATAATATGTCAACAAGGTTGAAAATTATTGGTCTCTGTGTCATACAGGAATGTGAAAGTATATTCTCTTTTTCTGTCCCTCTCACAATGGGTCTGAGTCTGACTCTCTTGTAAGATTCTTGAGTGCAGAATAATGATTGCTATTTTATTTAATAATCCCAGGGAGCCCTGCCACTTAGTAAAAGGTCCAAAAAACATGGAGGGAGAACAATACAGTAGCAGAACTGCTCTGAATTTTCTCTATAATCCAGCCAGAGTACACAGCAACACTTGGGTCCTCAGAGATGCGCTACTTTAAACTCATGCACTACCATCCCTTTATTCCACAGGCAAGGGCCGAGGAGATGGCTCAGTGGAATAAGCACTTCCCTGGTAAGTGCAAGGGCCTGAATTCAGTCCCTGGTTCCACCAAAAAAAAAAAAAAAATTCCTAATTTCACAGGCAACAGTGATTTACAATACTATGTGTCATGTTTTGCATTTTCTTGCTCTATAATATTGGATTTGATGCACTGTTTTTTTTTTTTTTTTTTTTTTTTTGTTTTGTTTTTGGTGGAACTGGGGATTTAACTCAGGACCTTGGACTTGCCAAGCAAGCACTTATTCTACTGAGCTATCTTCCCAGCCCTAGGGCACACAGATTTTTTTAAAAAATGCTGTTTTCCTTATTTAACATTTGCTGTATGATTTTTGTGAGTGCTAGGATATTTAAAGTGCTATTGTAAATATTATTCAGTCAGGGAAGTTGGAGATTTTAGAATCTTGTTTCATTTTGTAAAGTACTGAACATTATGAAATGTCAAAAAAGATACAGATTGTTAAAGAGCTTTGCTTTTCTTGCTGAAAGTTGTTTTTGTGGTACATTGGTTTTTGTGATTGTGGAAAAATGAGAATTTATTTATCCAATAAAATATTAAATATTAACTGTGTCAGCCATTTGGAGTACAAAATCATATTCAAGAATATGATAAAGAAATATGCATATGTTAATTTTCACATGGAAAATATTTGCATGATTCTTAAAGCAGAAATCAGGATCCACCTGATGATCTTTCTTTCTTTCTTTCTTTCTTTCTTTCTTTCTTTCTTTCTTTCTTTCTTTCTTTCTTTCTTTCTTTCTTTCTCTCTCTCTCTCTCTCTCTCTCTCTCTCTCTCTCTCTCCCTCCCTCCCTCCCTCCCTCCCTCCTTCCTTCCTTCCTTCCTTCCTTCTTTCCTTTCTCTCCTTCCTTCCCTCCTTCCCTCCTTCCCTTCTTCTCTCCTTCCCTTTCTTCCTTTCTTTTTGTATTTTAGTACAGGTCTACAGGGTCTCACTATGTTGATCGGATTCCTAGTGATCTGCCTGTGTTTAGCCTCCCAAGAGCTCGGATTATAGGCCTGTACCACAAAGCCCAGTCTCAATTGCTATCTCGGTGCACCCTGGGGGCAGGGCTGGCATGGCATACTGGGAATCCAAACCAGGCTGCTACACTCTGCCTGAGAGGTGCCTTCATCCGCTGAGCTATCAGGCCAGCCCAGATGTTTTCTTATAAAATGGTTAAAAAAAATCCTAAGATTCTTGTAGCCAGTGTGGTTTCTACCTTTTCTATAGTACCTAGATCCCTGAGGTTAAGCCCGCCAGCAAGACAATGGAGAAAGGATCATTCTGGCAATTACTCAGTCTTTAATTTTCTAGAAATCATTGTTTCTATGACTCCATTTTTCGTTTGATTCCAGGGATCAAACTCCGGACCTTATATTTGCCAGGCAGACAACTATGCTGCAGAGCTATCTCCCAACTATGTTTTAAAAACTACTAGTTTTTAATTGCTTGTTTTTACATTTTTATTTATTTGACATAAATTTAATTATGTTATTATTAAATGATGGAGTGATATTATTTTATATTTCTTAAAAAGAATTATTCCTTAAGACACAAGTGAAGCAACAGAAATTTTGTTCTCCTGGGGATATGTGACAGTGGATGAAAACATTTCCTTTTCTGTCATTTCTAGGAAATGCTAGTGGCACCCAGCAAGTAGCAGTTAGGGACATTATAACACATCCTGCAATGTGTAGGGGAGCTCCCATAATAAAGAAGTATTTCACCCCAAATATCAATCATGTTACATTAGAAAAATCTCCATCTTAAAATAATTCTAAGAAAAAAGGCCAATACATTGTTGAATTTTTAATATGTGTTTGAAAGCCATGGTGTTATAGTTTTATCTAGGGAAAAGAAAATTTGGAAGTGCTTATGCCTTCAGGCCTGCTTCCTTTAGCCATGAATTTATTCTTTCTTACATGCTAAATTGAGCAGATTAAGTGTTATCCCCTATAGGTGTTCAACTACCTATAGCCCTGGAGCTTCTCTCAGGTACAAGTGCAGGCTTTCTTCCAGCAAGTCCTACCAGGTACCACTTTTAAGACCGATAACCGGTAGATGACGTATGTTCTCTTTCAAAAACAAATCACACATTTCAAGGATACCCCAGACATTTTTCCAAATGTTTTTGCTGTCCAAATTAAAATTAAAATTTATATGTTTACCACATGGTTTTATCACTAATACTTAGACTTGATTTCTTTAATGTATTTGGTGCAGGGTCTCACTACACAGCTTAGACTCATAGTGATCCTCCTGTTTTCAGCCTCCCCAGTGCTAGGATTATAGGTGTGTGCCACCATGCTCTGACTTGGTGGCTGGCTCAGTGCACCTGAGAGGGTGGGGCCAGCATGCTCTGTGGTGTTGGGGATCAAATCCCAGTCCCTGTGTTTGCCTAAGCAGGTGCTTAGTCCATTAAGCTATCTCACCAGCCCTTAGACTAGAGTTCTAGATTTGTAACAGGATGTTAATGGATGTGAATATGCATGCTACTTACATTGCTAAGTAGAAGTTTATATCCCCTAATATATATAATATACATTCCCCTCTGTATTTGTGTATAATTTCTGGCCATATCACTTCTAGATTTTTCTGAGGACTATACCTTTCAAGGAATGTTGTGACAAGGTGATGTCAGTCATGCCTTCTCTGGCTCTCTAGTGTGTGTGTGTAGATGCATTTATAGTATCCCAAAGACACTCCCAAATATCTACTATTAGATTGTTTCAAAATATCCATTTGTGTGCTGTCAACCACAAAGGACTGGACATTTTTCTTTGTCTGGCACACTGTCTCATATAAAATGTATATGTTTGCTGGCCTATAGTGCAGTTTGATAGTTTCTGTGGTAGAAAATAGTTTTGTGTTAACAGCAAGCTCCATTTGTTATTTTTGCTTGTTTGATATTTTTTCTTGTGTCAGTATTATTTCAGACTTGTGTAAATATCGTATCATGGAATTTAGAGATGTTATGAGTTAGAGATGTACATTGCCTTCTCTATGCTCAGTCTCTCCTTCTGCATTCCTGAAAGAATCCTCCTTTGCTCAGATAGCTGCTATCTGCCTCCCTGTAGTCTGTGTGATGGGGAAATGGTCACACCTGGAGCTACAGAGGGCCTGGGTAATGTAACAGGCCACTCTCCTTTCTAAAGAATAGTTCAGAAATCCACACTTGGGACTTTTGGTGAGCTAATTATTAATTCAGGGGATTTAGGCTAACCAGTTTGGAAGAGAAATTGGTGTAAATACTTCCTCTTTTCAAGAAACAGGATTATTTTCCTATCTTCTTCACTTTACAGGAATAAGGAAGCAACTGCCATAGCTGGTGCAGGCAGTTATCTTGGTGCTGTAGCAGAAACTTGTCTAACAATACAGCTGACACAGAGAAGAGATGAAAGGTGAAGAAATACAGAAAACAGAGCCAGAGCTTTGACCATCCAATACCTGCAAACTTTTCTACCTTTTGATTTCGATTATATGAGAAAATGTCTTTCTATATTTTTGAAACCTGTTGGAACACTGCCTTGTAGCCCCTGTAATGGCATGTTAGAAACTCTCAGTCCCTCCTCTAAAATCATTCATGTCTGACTTTTAAAAATTTCAGGCTACACTTATGCAGCATGCATTTGGTTACTCTTGCTGCACCCCCCTCAAAATACCTACTCCATCTGCTTTCCTCTCAGGCCTGCTGATGCTTGTCCTCTGGTTCTCAGCTTTTCCCAACTCCTCTATCAAGACTATTTTAAAACAAATTTATTTTCTCTTCGAGGGAAATTCCGGTGCTAGTGGCTAAGGCATTCAGTTTTGCACATGGTCTCCAACTTTCCATTCATTGCTGAAAGTGCACAGGATTATAGAATATTGGAAGAAGGACTGCACCCTCGAGATGTCTGTTTTCAAATGTTAATGTCATCACTTGGTGACCTGGGTGAGTTATTTAATTTTGTGGACTTGAATTGCATTGTTTTAAACAGAGGTAGATAAACAATGAGCCACAGACTAAATCCAGTTCACTGTGCATTTTTCCTCTTATTGCATACACCCACATTTGTGTAATTATTATCATGATGCAGCTTTTGCAGTGCAAGAGCAATTGAAGAGTGTGGCAGAGACTGTAAAACAGGCAAAGCTGAAAGTGTTATTTGCCTGACTGACATTTGACCAAGAGTGTTTGATTACTCCTGTTTTCAAAGCAAGCCTTATAAAGGCTGGCGTGATTGCTCTGAGGCTCATACAGGATGATGCACATAGTTAAATATCAGGGTAGATGGCATATATAACCTGTAGACATTATTTGTCCTTATTGTCATTGTTGATGATAGCAGTGCTCAAGGAAAGGTCAGTGTCTGGAGGTCAAAAATTACTCGAACCAATAATCCCCCCGTTTTTGCAGTTGAAGGAAACGACTACCTTGAGGATATATAATGTAGCATCACTGCACAATATTTATTAGCAGGGTGAAGAAAGCAGTATTTATTTTTGGAGTCAGTTCTCCAGGTGAGGTATAAATATAATTATAAGGTTGCATGTATTTATACCACCCCTGTGAAACTGTGATACTTGAAATCTTATTTTTCATCCAGAGAAAATAAATGTTATTTTGTTTTAAAAAATCACAATTCATTGCTACCATTAGTTCCATAATAACAATTGTGTATAGCCTTGCATTAGAGAAGCGCCCATCACTAGCGTTTGGTCAGACAGTGGAACAATTAATAGAACTCGCATTTCCCCTAAGAGGTTTATTTGTCATGTCAGAGTTACTCTGGTCTGGTGCAACACAGATGGTGTTGTGACAGCATAGAATGATGAGTGCCACGCTGTTCCTCCTAATGAGCTTCTTCTGCTTCATTCATCTTGTTTTGCAGCCTTGGATCTCTGCTACCTGCCTGCTTTGAAAATAGGGGGCATCTATGAGGGAGGCCAAAGGAGACTCTGTATCCTTTGTTGTTTCTGTGATTGTTATGTAGGCCTAGAAAGTAGTGATACATAATCTGCATAAGAATATTTAAAAACCCCATTTTTGTTATAGAAATGAAAGGAATTTTTTTCTGCTCAAATAATAGCACTATCATGCTTTATACAGAATGAATTTTGCTAAACAAGTATGACTATCCCTATGGCATGGTCCTTGGCATCTTAACAAAGGGTAAATATTATTCATAGTAAAAATGGATACAATTAAGTTGTGATTGTCTTTCTTAATGCATTCTTGAATGGATATAAAAGGGGTTAGAAAATTCAATAAAACATCAGTAAAAATAGTATGAAGATCAATACAGAAAACAAAATATAGATAGATAATGCTGTGCTTCTACATAATTCTATGAGAGGCAAGATCTGCACTAATGGTGGTTGGACAGGATATTATGTCGGCTTTTAGTACTATGGTCATCCACTAGGTAAATAATTATTGAATTTTTGATATAATTCAGCTATAAAAAATAAGATAAGTAAGCAACTACACTCTTAATTCACTGATAAGAGATATCTGCTAAAATAATATCTGTAAATATAATATCATGTATGCACCTTGTACAATACCAAAACATTATGAAAACAGTTTGCAGTGTATTAATTCATCGAATCTGTATGGTTAAGGTGTCTTGAAACTGTCCGATTGACATTTGTATTTTAACAAAATAAAAATAAATGAAAAAAAAAAGAAAACAAAATATAGTTCATATAATGAAAATCTCAAACTTTAGAAATGACATTTTAATCATATGTTATTAAAATAGATGATTAAAACTGATGGAGTTGACATTTAAGAATAAAATAAAATTATATTCAAATTCACATTTTCCTGTGGTTCATCATGTGATTTCCACTCTTTCTCACTTCTGGAATTTCTGTTTGTTTAAGATATTGAAGTAAATGTCAATCATCCCTGAACAATATAATGGGAACCACGGAGTTAAATTTGTAAAACAACTTTTTCTAACTTTTAGAAATCTATAAAACTCTTGACAACATTCAACATATAGGCAATCTATCAACTTCAAAATAATTACAAGGTTTAAAGTTTTTCTGATAATATTTTCTAGTGGTGATTATACCAACTCTGTATTTGTGAAAAGATGACATTTACTCTCATTTACCGATATATCAATATTGAGCTAAATTGCCTGAGCCATAGATTATAATTATCATCCAGCCAATTTTTTGTTTCTCCTTTTAAACTAAAGTAGAATATTATGAAGTCACAAACAAGTCTTTAAAGATGGCTTCCACAGTTAGGTCATTTCAGATGTGGCGTTCAACTTTCTTCTCAGTCATAGAGACTTTTCCATTTAGATTCCAGGCACATTAATTCCTGGTTCGCTTTTTGGAAACTCTCCACTCTGGAAAGTCTGCTCTGTTGAAGCGTTTGGACAGTGTTCGGAAGGTTGCCCAGTGATGATGCCTTTAAACATCTATTTCATTTTGCACTTAATGAAAAAAGTCAAATGTAGGAGAGGATAAAGCTGTGAGCTCAGAGAAATGCCTTTTTCTTTTATCTTCAGTAATAAAGACTGTAATATTTTTTTTTGGCAACATAATGGCTTCAGAGATTATTATGGCCTATGAGATATTCCACATGTCCCTAAGATGTACCTCTGGAACAAGTTCAAGTCATTTCAGTGATCTTTGTGGGTACCACTGCTATGAGCAAGTAGTGGTTTTCACCCATATTCTATTTTGAATTTGGTAAACTCTTTCCTTTGACTGCCGGTAGAAAGTGGAAAAATAATCTCCTACTTATTGTCAGTGCTTTTCGTTCAATGTGCTGAAAGATTTATTAAATAGGTTTAAATAGGATCGTAATGAAAAATTCCATCAGTTTAAGATATTGATCAATCAAGAGGATAACAATTTTATTAGTTACTAGAGAGACGTATTTTGTTCGTTGTTTTTGTTTTGATTGTGAAGCGGTAGCTTCCTTTGTTAGATACTGAAATTTTGTTCTGCTAAGATTAGTCCCTGACATTTTTAATGTACTTTACAAAGGAAAAGTATTATCCCTTACAGTACATTTTCATTGATAAACTACAGACAAATCACGCACATTCCATTGCACTGCACGTAGCTGAGCTCATTCCTGTGCTTTCTATGTGCTGATTTTGTCCACTGCATGAAGAGACAGCCCGTCACATTTTAGCTGTCGCGCTTGCACTCCAAATGCGCAGGCACAGGACGGACCTTGAGGTCCTACCTCAGGAAGGGACGAGCCAAGCTGAGCATGAGAACGGACTCTGGGGACCGAGAGAGGCGACGGTGGCCTGAGCAGGCGAGGCTCACTCTTTTTGTCTCTTCCATCTTCTTTCTCCTCTTCTTCTTACCTCCCCCTTCCACCGCCTTCCTCCCCTCCTCTTTTTGCTCTTGTTCTTCTGCTCCTGCTCCCGTCTTCCCCCTCTCCGCCTCTCCCTCCTCCTTCTCCTCCTCCTCCTTCCCTGCCTCTTCTATCTCCTTCTGCTGGTACTGGAGCAGGAACCCAGAGCCCCCCACTGACTTACATCGACAGCTTTTCTAGATTTCTCCTTCTCAGCCGGGGTTCCACCAAGCCACTACCTTGCTCAGGCTGTGCCTGGACGTGTGATCCTCTTGCCTCAGCCTCTTAGAGTGACAGTGTGACTGGCGTGTGGCACCGTGGCAGGCTAGAGGCATCTTTCTAGCTCTGGACCGTATGTGATTGAAAAATCATAAACTTTCGTCTTGTTCACAACTTTATTTATTTTCCTTAAAAGAAATTAGTTGTGCTCTAATTAATATGAATGCATCTCCTAAAAGAAAATTACAAGCACAGTAAGGAATCTGACTGTATCTATATCCATAATCATTACAGAAATTGCTTGGTATCTCTGAGCTTCAGCTTTTTAATCTGTAAAATATGGACGATAACATCTACCTCACACAGTTATTGCAAAGATTAAATGGTAGGAATTATGTAAAATGCTGTAGGTTTTCTAGTCTTATGAGTAAATAATACATTTTAAATTGTAACTCTTCATTGTATTCAATTTACTTTATTTTGGAATGTAGCTAAATTAATTGTCAGTTTATTTCTTGTATGAATACTGATTATGTTTAACAAAATAAAATTCATATAGCTCTCTAATTCCTTTTGCTCTCTCAATGCTGGGATACATTAGATTCTAGACCTGTCCAACAGAAACATTCTCAGCCTATCAGTTCACTCCCTAGTATTTGTGGTTTCTTTAACTTCCACAATACTGTGCTCTTTGTATCATTGAAAGATTAAACAAAATAATGCTTATAAAAACTGATTTTCATATTATAGATGTTTGATTATTATTTAATTGTTTTGCTTTATTACCTAGCCTTTATTTTGATGGTAAGGCAAACGATCTAGAGGCATAAGGTGACTTGTCCAAAACTTGTCTGTCTTATAGAGTTTTTACCCTGACAGGAAGGAGAGAAAATAAAGCTATGTTAGGGAAAAAGAAGGGTTTGTGGAAAGGACTCTCTTGCAGCTACATGGGCCTATGGCAGAGCTGATCACTCACACCTGACGGCCTTCTCCCTGGCATCGGTGAGAGTTGGATCTTTTCCAAGCCATCAACTTTGTCTCTATTTTGTCTTTTAAAATATTTCACTGTATTCTTTTAATATACCTATTTTTATAGTAAAACTTTGAAAATTAAAAATCTATGTTCAGACTTTTAAATTCCTCAGGAAAGGCTTTGATCAACACTTTCATTAATTATTCATATTCATATATACATACTGATGAGGGCTTGGGCTTGAGAATGCTAGAATGGAGTTAAAATCCTAGTTTGGTACATACTCGATTTGTGACTATGGAAAAATGATTTAATTACTCTTCCACTGTTTCTCAAGTGAAAAATAAAAATAATAATATTTATCTCTAGTGTTATAATATTTAAATGAGTTAGCATGTTTAAAGCATATAGACTACAGGGGTTGGCAAGATAGCTCAGCAGACTAAGCACCTGCTTTGGCAATAGCTGAGACCAAGGTTTGATTCCTGGTCCTTTACGCTGCACACCTCTGCCCCTGGGGCACGCTGAGACAGCCACCAAGTCCTGGCATGGTGGTGCATGCCTATAATCACAGTGGTGGGGAGGCTGAAAAGAGGAGAATCATCACAAGTCCAAGCTGCGAAGTAAGACCCTGCACCAAACATATACATGGAAAAATAAATAAATAAAATATAAAACATATAGAATATGTATGATTTTTATTGTTACTACTATGAAATCATAATTTAAAAATAATTTTGTCTTAAGGAAAATGATCAAGTACCAGGAAAGTTGTTTCATAATAAATAAGTTGAAGCTCATCTTTTATAATATTTTGAAATATTTGATCTCCATTCTCAAATACAGCTCTTTGGTTTGCAATTGCATTTTTATTGTGTTCCTAATTTTTATTTTATCATTCTTACATCCTGGTTTTTTTTCTGTACTCTTCAGTGCACAGTTTCTTTTGATCTAGTTCCACTTCACTGATCCTCATCTTAGCTACATCCAACCTGTTTAGTCTACTTATTATGCCTCCAATTGCTTTTTCAAATTATTTTTCATGGAACACCTTTAATTTCAGTCCAGAGTGCTAACCGTTACACTATGGAACCCACACAACACCTTTAATTTCAATTCTTGAAAGTTTTAGTATTAAAATTTTTATTTGATTCCTTTTAATTGAAAAAGGATTTTTCAATAATCCTTTAAATTTCTGCAGCATTATTTTATTTTCGTAGATATATGAATAACAAATACTTTTAAGTATAATAGAATAACATGTGTTATTATTATTTTCTTTTTTGGCATTTTAAGGAAGGGACTACAAGGTGTTCAGGGTCTCATTACTAGATCTGAGTCATACTGATCTGTCTGTTTACAGCCTCCCAAGTGCTAGAATCACAGGTGTGTGCCACCACGCCCAGTCTCAATTACCACCTCAGAGTGCGCAGGGGGTAGGGCCAGCATGGGAGGCCAGGGATCAAACCCCTGAGCCCTGAGGTGATATATTTCTATTAACTATTTTTCTCTTTGATTTTAAATACTTCAGTCTTGTAGAAATGCTATCACTTTTTTATTTTATTTTATTTTTTTGTGGCTGGCGTGGTCCACCCTGGGGGCAGGACTGGAGTGGCATATGGTGCCAGGGATCGAACCACATTCCCTGCATTTGCTTAAGCTTGCCTAAGCTGGTGCTTTAGACCACTGAGCTATCTTACCAGACTGAGGCATCATTTTATTGAAGTGTAGCCAATATGATCAATAAATTTTGGGGATATTTGAGTTTCTGAGTAATGTTGTCTTTTAATGTTGCTTCTAGAAAACTACCAGTAAAGGAGATTTAGATAATCATCAGCTTTTATGAAGATAGTACTATATGCAATTACCTTTATAATCACAACATAGTTGCTAAAAAGTCCTTGAAATTTTCCGTAATCTTTCCACTCCAATGCTCTGCACGTGCTTGTGGAATAAGCTTAAATCTGCTTAGCTCCTCAGCCCCTGCTTTGTGCTTTCCTTCATCTTGAATTGAGTTCTCAATGCACAAAGCAGAAAATGCAGCAAATGCTTAGTGAGGAAAAGGCATGATGAATACCAGGTTTATTTTTGTCCTTGTTTCTACAGGGCTTTGGTCTCCAAATTCTTCTGGCTATTATAGCTCTCCAGGACATTCAAACGAAAATTGAAGAATAGTCTCTGAATCTTCTTAGTGGCAAAATTGGTAGAATATGCCAATCAGCATATTCAACTCAGGAAAAGTGCATTTTTTTGTAAGAAAAATAGTTACATGTTTTACATTTGCTTTACTTTTGCTTTTAAAAGCTTAGTTTATTGTACCTGTGATGGGTTGCTCAGCATAGGAACCAGACCAGAGACCAAATTGGAAATTGAAAGAACCTCTATTTACTGAGCTCAGGACTGTCAGTCAGTTCTCTTGTGGGAGAAGACCGATGAGCCCCTAACCCAGGGAGCAAGGGGCTTTCAAAGCAAAAAGCCACATCCTGTTTGGCAAACAAATTTGTCATCTAACACAGAACAGCATCTTGACAATTGCTCACCTTACATTCTTTCTGGGAGTGTTGTTCAGTTTCTGTTTAACATACATCTGCATTGCTGTGGTCCTGATTACCACAGCGACACTTTCCAGTTGGTGAGCAGCACCTTAGTTATTTTGTACAGTTAGAAACATTTTGACCCTTACTTTGGCTTATTTTGTAGGTCTATTCCGGGTACTGTCAGTTTATTGATGATTTATCAATGGTACACCAAGCCTCCTTGTGGTCGTACAAAAAAGCGGGGTCACAGGAAATTGAGCAGAATAATTTTTAATGTTAGTTTAACATTAACGCATCGCAGTACCTTTATATGTTCTTCTTACATGCAGGAACAGACTTTTACCTGCTTTCCTTTCATGTAGTCTTTAATACTAGCACCCAGTTATTGACTGATTTCCAAAAAGGTCATCATCTCTTGCCATTTAATGTGGGCATTAAAACTCCTTGTTGAGTAAGTATAGTTCTAGTATAAAAATTTAAAAAGGAGAAACAAAATCTAAGACCTTATATGTAATCAGATATCAGAATGAATTATTATTGGTATCAACTGAAACCTATTTAAATTTCTTTCTTAAAAAGAATATATTTAATACAAGGTCTACAGGGTCTCACTGCACAAATTGGACTTGTAGTGAGTGATCCTCCTATTTTCAGCTTCCCAAGCACTGGGTTTAAGGCACACACCACCACACCCAGTCTCAATTCCCATCTCAGCACTCCCTGGGGTCAGGGCCTGCACTGCACTCCTGGAATCGAATCCTGGTTCCTGTGTCTGCCTAAGCAGCACTTTAATCCACTGAGCTATTTGGCTGGCACCCTTATTTAAATTTCTGTAATGATCTCAGTCTGTATCTGCACAAATAGTGTGTTTACTTATGCCTCCCTTTACAAATTTAAACAAGAACACTGATGCAAAAATCCAAGAACAAATATTTACTGAATGAAAGATTACTTAGAGCATGGAATACACTAAAACACATTGCTCTATTCTTTCCTGCACCACTTTGGCCCCAATTAGCAGAACATATTATCTTCTTCTTCAACATTTTCTCTTTGGGGTGTCCCAACAAAGATAGTATTTAGTCAAAAGACTCAGTTAAGCTTTCAAGTCATGTGCCATTCCTTATTTGAGCTTAAATGTCATAGATAAACGCTGCCTTCTTTCAGCATTGAAAACTATCCTGGCTCAAGTCTCACTGCAGGCCTCAGCAGAGGCATTCTTTTGAAGGCTGTGGCCCCTTTGCCTTCATTTCTTTTCACCAAGGCACTGTTCTTTAAAAAAAATGACCACTTATCAGGGGATACAATCAACCTCACTTTGTCAGCTTCTTAGTTTTGGTGTCAAGACTAAAACACTGGTCCTGAGACCCCCTTTGTTTGACTGTGTTGTGTTCAGCAGCCCCCATTTCTTCTTCTATTAGCAGTTCTTCTAGAGAACATCTCAGTCTGTCAGAGCATCTATTACGTTTCAATTTAGGCTTAGAGATGTGATTCCTTTTCTTGTGAAAGTCACCTTGAGTGCTACATAAATTCATCCATTGTTTTCCCTCAGGATCCAAATTCAAATCAAGGTGTTTGCAAGAGGCAGATATGCAAGCTGCACAGGGTCTTCTTTTATTTTCCCTTCAACATACCTCCTGATCTAATTGAGTTTATTGTTAAGGCTAATTAATATAAGAGTTAGAAAGATGTTTCCAAATGTGATCTTGGGGTTGGTAGATAGCTTGATGGTCTACGTGCCTATGTGAGGACCAGAGTTTGAACTCCAGGTGCATCATGCTGGCCCCCAATGGGGCATGGTGGTGCATACCTATAATCCCAGTGCTGAGAAGGCTGAGACAGGAGGATCACACTGAGTGCAAGCTGTGTAGCAAGACCCTTTGCCAAACAAATAAACAAAAAAATGATTTTTTTAAAAAGGTGGTCTTGAGTTCATACTTTATATGCATAATGTGGCAACATTTCAGCTTCAGTAGATACTTTTCAGTTGTGCCTGGCTTTTCTATTGCAGCAGAGATAACAAGTAAGCAAACAACTATAAGCCAGTATGGGAATGTGGCTGATTAACAACTGGTGGCCAACTCGTAACACCCAGCTGAGCTGAGTCAGCAACCCTGGATGCTGAAGAGCCAGCAAAGGGTTGTTGCCAACAAGATAAAAAGGAGAACATGAGGAAAGAGCTGCTGCTAGGAGGCTGTTGGGTTGGTTCTCTTGGAGGGGCTTGTTGTGCTGGCTTTTCTTTCTTTCTTTCTTTCTTTCTTTCTTTCTTTCTTTCTTTCTTTCTTTCTTTCTTTCTTTCTTCTCTCTCTCTCTCTCTCTCTCTCTCTCTCTCTCTCTTTCTTTCTTTCTTCCTTTTTTCCTTCCTTCCTTCCTTCTTTTTTTTTTTCTTTTTTCTTTTTCTATTTAGTCTGCAGGGTCTAACTATTCAGATCGGACCTGTAGTGATCCCAAGTGCTGGGATTACAGGGACATGCTTCTACGCCCAGTCTCAGTTGAGATCTCAGCATGCCCCATGGGGTAGGGCTGGCAAAGCATGCTGGGGATTGAACCCTGGCCCTTGAATCCACCTAAGCAGGCATTTTAATCCACTGGGCTATCTGGCCAGCCCTCGTGCTGGCTTTTCTGATATGACCCTAGCTGTTCTCACCTTCAAAGGAGCTCAGGACCCTGCTGTCACTGAGAATGGCTACGGTTCACTGGTCCTCGTTTGAGTGCCACTTCCTGGTTCCAGGGCAGATCCTTCAGCCTGGTAGCATAGATCCATCACCCCACTGGCACAGGCTGTCTAGCTTCCACCACTGACCTTGGGCCTGCCCAGTGCAGATCCATGAAACACACTCTCGTGAGGGATTGTCCTGGGCTCTCGGTCTGCAGCTGGACTCACGCAGGTCATGGCCACAAGGTACAGGTCCTCAGCTGGAGTCTTTGGGTCTTCAGTATGTGAACATATATCTTGCACTGTTCTAGTATGTGACTCTTTGAGGGACTATTACAAAATAATCCTATAAATTATGTGTCCTGTATTATTTTTCTTACAAACTGCAATTTCAACAGGGAAAATATATTAAAAGCCATAAAAAGAGCAATGCTCTGAAAAGATGTGGAATTAAATAGTTACTTCTTATAATTCTTAAAAGAAGAAAAGAAAATGAAAAAGAAAAAGAGAAACTTTTGCAGCACCCCATTTGGGAATTAGACTTTCCTGAAACAGTTTGAGAATGTAAACATTGTATGTGTGTCATAGAAGTATTAAATTAATTACAAATAATTGCTTTATGAGTAGGGGTTAGTTTCTTTCCATTGCTAGGGAAACATACCCAACACTGGAAAAGTAAAGGAGAAGTTTTTATTTGGATAATGGTTTTATAGGGCTTTGTCCTTGGTTGGCTGGCTGCAAGGCACAAGGGGCATGGTGGAAAGGTGTAGTATAGCTGCTTTGTATATGGCCGTCAGGGAGCAGAGGACAGAGGAGAGAGGGACAGAAGGAGAGAGGGAGGGGGGGAGAGGAAGGGAGGAAGGGAAGAAGAGAGGGAGAGAAAGGGGGAGAGGGAGAGAGGAGGAGGAGAAAAGGAGAGAGGGAGAGAGAGATGGAGGGATGGTGAGAGAGAGAGGAAAGAGAGAGATGGGGAGACAGAGAGGGAGGGTGAGAGGGAGAGAGAGAGGGAGGAAGGAAGGGGGATGGAGGGAGGGAAGGAGAGAGACAGAGAGGGACAAAGAAAGAAAGAGAAAAAGACAGAGACAGAGACAGACAGAGAGACATAGAGAGAGAGAAAGAGACAGAGAGAGACATAGATACAAAAGAGAAAGACAGAGAGAGAGAAAGAGAGGCAGAGACAGAGAGAGACCAGAGACAAGAATGTCCTGTTCTACGGTGGTTATTCCCACACGATTCATCTCTTCCTCTAGCTGTACCTCTGAAGTTTCAGGGAATATTTTAGTTCTAACTCATGACAAAAGGTAAATACCAATCTCTCATATACTGAAGGCTGATTAAAACATACTTCTGGTATTTTACTGTCCTTTTTATATTTTTGAAAAATGTTTAACGTA
Organism: Ctenomys sociabilis; assembly: GCA_004027165.1. Taxonomy (NCBI): domain Eukaryota; kingdom Metazoa; phylum Chordata; class Mammalia; order Rodentia; family Ctenomyidae; genus Ctenomys; species Ctenomys sociabilis. Next base: position 36,638 of record PVKA01006454.1, read on the forward strand.
AATTCAATAATTGTGGGAAACTGGTATTGTAAGTAAAGCAAAAAGACTTCCGATGCATGCATCCCTTGACTTTGTGAGAATAACCTTTAGGGCTAAGCATTCTACTTAATTCATACACAAGAATTCAGGAATTCGTCTCTCAAGGAAGCTGTGGTGTCTCTGCCTCTTGCTGAGGCTCAGAGCAGGCATGCTGTATCACTCTGCTCATGCTAAGCTTTTTCTTCCCCTTTCTTTCATACATTAATGAAAGAGATCCAGGGTGGATATTTATCATGGGTTGCATTTGTTTCTCAGTGTCTTAGTTCTTATAATGGAGCGCATCGCTGGCTAGACATCATACTTTCATAGATGGCTAATCAGGGATTAAGATCGATCACCCATTGCTTCATGAGTAACATCTGGCATCAAAGATAATTCCATTGCCTTGAAATCTCATAAAGTATAACATCATTATGTTGAAGAAAAGACTGTCACTCTCTCTTATTATAATAAAAGAATCCTACCAGAAAGTCACAGAAAGGCACTTTGTAATTTTTCCCAAAGATCTGTGAAATGGCAAGCAAAATTTCTGATGCTATCTTGGCAGTTACAGAAGAGCCTTAGCAATCAGGAGAAAGGCCCCATTCTGAGGCCTGCAACAGCTGTGCAGTATAGTTCTTACTTGCTAATGCTTGTTTTGCTGATCTTTGACCACAGATACCAAAGAATGGACAATTGATTTCTAATACAAAATGTGTTTCCGGACATGCATGGTCTTACACACTATTACATTCCTTCCAAAAATAAATTTAAATGAAAAAATTGTACAGAATTACATCATTGATACTTTGAATAGATAGGAACGCTTGACTGTTTTCTAGGAATAAGTCAGTAAGTCACTTTTCCCCCAATCTGTAATGTCAGTGCTTGGAATTCTTCTAATTTTTAATTTTTTTTAAATGTGTTTGGTACAGGGCCTCACTACGCAGCAAGGGCTTGTGGTGATCCTCCTGTTTTCAGCCTCCCCAGCTCTGGGATTACAGGTGTTCACTACCACACTCCATCTCAGTGGCTGGCTCAGGGCACCTGGCGGGGGCTCGGCATAGCACGTGGGACCAGGGATTGAACCCTGAATACCAAAGCAGGCACTTAGTCCTCTGAGCTGTCTTGCCGGCTCTTTCTAATTTCATATTAGATGATTGTTGCTCTAACAACAAAACATTTCACAGTCATTGAAATAATAACAAAAATGTTCACAAGTTATTTTGAGTAGTGACAAATGTTTTGAATGTAATACAATTTATAAGATTTTCCTTGATTCAGAGTTTTAATTCAGAAATAGTCTTAAGAATTTTGTTTAATGTGGAAAGCTTTAATATTTTTAAGATGTTTTGCTTGCACTTTCCAATAGTACAATGAAGACTTTCTTACATTATTTTTCTGTGGAAATAATGTTATTTTAATAGTATTAAAATAATCCTCAGGTTGGAAGTGTAATATGAGCTAATGGTTAATAATAATTTTTTTATTTGGTACAGGGTCTTTTTATGCAGCTCAGATGCATAGTGATCCTCTTGTTTCGGTCACCCAGGGCTGGGATTGTAGGCGTGTACCAGTGCACCCATTTCTTATGGTTGGTGCAGTGCGTTCCAGGTTCTGGGACCTGCACTTCATGTGGTGCCAGCCCAGCATAAGGACAGAGGTTCGCCCCAGATCATAATTCTTATCATTTGTAGTTCATAAAAGTCTGTAAATTGAAAAATCTGTGTATGTTATACAATACCAATGTATACAGGCCTACGCGATTAGAATTACTGTTTTTAACTTCTTCCCTAGGAAACTGGGAGATGGTATTACAGAGTAAGAGGTAGCTGAACCCATGACATACATTTGTTTCTTGAAACACTACATTGAATTCTTGTTAGTTTATTATGAACAGTTTTGTATATTTTTAATACATAATTAGTTGTATAAAAGCTACATACAGTAGTATTTTTTTTTGTTGTTGTTGTTGTTGTTTAGTAAAGCACTTACTTCCTTTTAGATGTTAGATATCTTTTTTTGTTTGTTTTTTCCAGAACCGGGGATTGAACTCAGGCTGTTGTGCTTGCCAAGGAAGCGCTTATTCCACTGAGTCATCTCCCCAGCCCCGATGTTAGATGTCATGTGTGGAGCTGGACACAGTTATGTAAACTTGTGACAGCATGAGGAGGCTGAGGCAGGAGGATCGACATGAGCTCCCGGCCCCCCTGGGCTGTGTGGTGAGTCGAAGATCAGACTAACTTAATGAGTTGTGAGACAGTGTCTCATGAACCTATATATGAAAAAAGAAAACAAAAGATTTTTTTTTGTAAAAGAAATCAGAACCAAAACAAACTACACCATTAAATAATCGTGAATGATATTCCTAAGAGTTTTTCTCTGGAAATTCCTTTGAAGCTGCCTGTGTACAAATTCAAAATATAAGCCAATTTATGGGCTACTTGGTTTCGTTTTTAAAAGCCTGGTAGTAATGTTGGAAAAAAGGAGATAACATTTTTTAAAAAGTACTAATTTCTTGAGACTGACAGTTTGTTTTCATCCATTGCTTTTAAATCTTTGCCACAACTGCATAATTTAATCATACTTCTGTGGGCACTGGGGCTTAGAGAAGTTAAATAAACTGCCCGTGGTCACATCACTAATTGTATGCTGGAAATATGTTTCAAAAATATGAACACTGAAGCTAAAAGACACAATTCTTTCCACTACATCACTCTAGAGATAATTGTTCAATTATCAGCTTAGAAGAGCCTGTACACCTTATGAAAACATAAATCATCTGTCGGCAACAGTTATGCTTGAAATTCATTTTCAGCTGAATAGGTTCCTGAGGAAAAGCTTCCTGGACATGAAAAATTTCTGTTAATAGAAGTAAGAGCTTTTTCCAAGCTAGAAGAGGGCTACTAGGAACTTCCTGGCTCATGGGCTCTGAAAAATCTGGTATTTTGCACTGCTTGAGAATGAACTCACCTGCACAGTTCTCTGTTTGTGCAGGAACATACACACTCTCATAGCCCACTTCAGAACCAAAGATGCCTGACTCAGGGAAACTGTTACCGTCTGGGACCCAGCCTGGGGCCTTGTGCACACTTGGGCAGGGTTCTGGTTCTGCGCTCCGCTCCAGGTTCTATTTTTTGTTTACAGTAAAAAAGCAGCAGCAATAGTTTTTCTTTCATCATGTGATCAGGTCTGCAGAGTAAGATGAAAGATGCCAAATACTTATGGGCATGCAAAGTGACCTGTTCCAGAGGAGAAAATCCCCGAACCCAGGAGATTCAGCTTTTGTTGTGTTGGTCATGTTTTCATCCTGCACTGAGAAAATTACTAATCCTTTTAGAATATAAGCCACCCCTTCTTTCATAGCAGAGGATGGCATTTGTAGATTTACTACTCTGGAACACAGGGGAAATTCTTGGGAAGCAAAAGGAAAGAGCCTCATCTTTACTAACGTGAATGTCTACAGACCCTTCTGAAGGACTGCGCTACCACCAGCTTCTGTTTTCTAGTGTTTATTTCAGGAGATTTGGAATATGCAAGAACTCAAGAAATCCACAGAAGCTCATCTCTTAGCATCTTATGCTATAATCCCCTTGTCTTGCCAAATCAACTTCTGATTTAAATTTTAGCCTATATACTTGATGAACAGTTTTTTATTGTTAATTTTTCCTATTATTTTCAGTTAACAAGCCCTAGAATGCTGTGCTTAGCTATAAGTAGTCAAATCGTGCCATTACTCAATAAGAATGTCAGATACAGTGAACAAAACAGGTAAAGAGAGGACAACGTAAGTACAAGCCTACTCTCTGAGGTGCCTCGCTGCATCCAGGCCTTCAGAAGGTGCTTTGTCCTGTGCCCGTGGGTCACTTTTTGCTTCCTCATGTATCAAGGTACAACAGCAGGTGGGGTGGCAATGAGGGTCTTGGGTTGGCATTGAGGTGTCTTATGCTGGCTTAGCTATGCTGTAACTTCAGTTCCCTGTGTTTTCTCTTATTGTCTCCAATTGCTGTCACTTACAGCCCCCAACTCAGGCTTTCCCCCTTAATCTTAAAGATGTACTTTCTAGAACATTTGGGCTGAGCAAGAGCATTTTTGCATTTGAAGACTTGTTTACAATAAAACTGTTTTCTGTGTTTTGTTTTAAATTTAGGATTTTTAAAAATCAAAGTAACTGTTATGGTTTATTTATTCATTTATTTTTTTATTTTTTGTCTTTTTGAGACAGACAGGGTCTCAGTATGCAGTTCAGGCTGGCCTTAAGCTCACTTTGTAGCTCAGGCTGGTCTTGAATTTACAACAATCCTCCTGCCTCAGCCTCCCGAGTGCTGGGATTACAGGCATGCGCCACCACGCCCGGCCTACTGTTATGGTTTAGATTTAGTATATCCCCTTAGAGCCCCATGTGCTCAGCATTGGGGCATGGGGCGGTGGCTGGCCCTTGGGGTGCCATACTCACCAGTGGGTGCATAAAACTGCGTATAGGAGGCGGGTTCTGGCAATTGCATGAGCCACCGCGAGCGACCTGGGCCGCCCTTGCACCCCGCTTCCTGGCTCTCTGTCCGCTTCCTGGCCACCCTGAGACGCACAGTTCTGCAACCCCAGTCTGTCCCACGACGCCATTTCTGTATCCAAGCCTGGTGACAACGGCCTGGAACTCCAGCGGCTGGGAGCGAAATGAACTCTGCACCGTCGGCTGCGGGTGAAGAGCGTGGGTGCGAGCGAGCAGCCAGCAACTAAGACAAGGACATCATGGGCTTCAGAAGGTTGTGAAGTTGTTTAAAAGTGTGTATGTGTGGCAAATTACAGAAAAGACAGTGGGCATGATCAAAACTTGTAGACTGTATGGGGGTGTGTTTTGTTCAAGCCCATCAATTATGAAATGAATATGCATTAATAATTACAATATTATAAAAATGATGTTCTTACATGGAAAAATCAGTCTGCTCTATTGCTTCTTCACTGCTCTTCTGCCATCAATTTTATCATTTAGTTAAATTCCTCTCTTGCATAGGTATGCAGTTTTATTTTATTATATTTTTTAATATGTTTGGTTATTACAGGTCACTACGCAGGTCGAACTCATAGTGATCCTCCTGTTTTCAGTCTCCCCAGCACTGGGATTACAGGCACGTGTCACTGCACCTGGACTTGGGGCCCGTTCAGTGCATCCGTGGGCAGGGCCAGTGCAGTGTGTGGTGCTGGGAATCGAACCCTAGTCCCAGTACCTGCCAGGCAGGTGCTTTAGTCTGCTAAAGCCAGCCCTACACACACAGTTTGAAAACTGCCAGTTTGGCATCTATTTACCAAATATATAGTTCATTTTTATAGTTCTCAGACTCACCTTTTCTGCTCATCCCATTCTTCGTTTCTTTTGCTATCAGTTACTAATTGTCCTAATTTGGGATGTACTCGGTTTCACATATATAACTTCACATGTCCCCCCATGTTTCCCAGGACAATCTAGTAACTACCAGTGGTCAGATTATCTTACTTCTTTTTCTTTGCTTTCTTTCTGTACTGAGAATAGAACTCAGGACCTTATGCTTGCCAGGCAGGCACTGAGCTGAGTACTACCTGGCCCAGGTTATCTATTTCCAAATGTCCTATTATGTTAAATGATCTAGATGGGGGACAAGGCTCAGTGGAATAAGTACTTCCCTGGCAAGCACAAGGGCCTGAGCTCAATCCCCAGTTCTTCCAAGAAAAAAAAAATATATATCTAACAGTCCCAGCTGAGCTTGCTGGAAGCTGCCTTCCAGGACTCTGAGCATCCACTCAGATCAGCTCTAGGCTGGCACACAGATGCTTCCTGCTGTCTTCCTTGGTCTCTCTCCTTGCTAGATATCCTACATCCTGAATCTTTCTACTTCTTGGTCAACTCCTTCACTTCAGTGAGAGTCTCAATCTCAGTCTCAGCATTCTGATAAAGGAAAGTCAATATTTTGAGGCCCTTTGACCCAGGCCATGCCATAGGGCTTTCCTAGGTGCCAGATAGGACAGAAAGATCACTTGATTTGCCTTAAATTGCTTTAATTTATGTTAAATCATCAGACAATATTGGAAAAATAGATGAGGTTTACATACAAGGTTTGAACAGATGAGTTTGTGCTGTTCTCAGTGTGGCCGAGTGTCATGCCCAGTGCCCCCCTTTGCAGCCTGCAAGCCTCAGGGTCGCAGATGTTTCAGTGCCTCACTGGGTGCCTGCCTGCTGCTTTTGACCCCATAAGCTTGCTAGGAGGACCCTGTCAATATTCAGGGGTCTGCTTAATGTTTTTTATTTATTACTGCAGCTTTACCACTCTTACGTGAAAAATATTATTTTTCTGTGTGCTCAACTCTTACATAGAACACACTAGAATGAGAATAACTTTTCCTTGGAATTCTTTTTTATAAAAATGTATTTGGTTGTTGCAGGATCTCACTACCCAGCTCAGACTTGTGGTGATCCTCTTGCTTTAGTCTCCCCAGCGCTGGGATTGTAGGCATGCACCTTGATGCCCGGACTCTGTGGCCAGCTCAGCCCGCCCTGGGGGCGGGGCTGTCATGGCATGTGTGGTGCCGGGGGTCAAACCCCAGTCTCTGTGCTTGCCTAAGCTTGCCTAAGCTGGTACTTAGTCAGCTGAGCTACCTCTCTGCCCCCCTCCTCGGAATTCTTGATGTTTACCCTGACTGCTCTTTAGCATCATGTGTTGCTTTTAAGTAATTCAAACTTTTCTTTATTTCATTGTGTACTTTTTCTCTCTCCCTTTCTTATACAAGTTTTGGACTTCTTTCTAACCAATTGAGTTACTTTACTCACGAGCATTTTTCAATTGCCTGGTCACCTCTACCACACTGTATTTGTTGTTGTTCTACATTGTTAATGGTTGCAGAGGTAGAGAGGAAGAAAAATTTTTTTCAAGTAGACACCTGTCATTTGCTCTAAGCTCCTTTCACATCATTTTTGTAGTTTAATAAAATATCTCTACCTTTCTCTTTCTTTCATTGTTTTGTATCACCAAGAATGTAAATTTCAGTGTAGGTTTATATTCCTATTCATCTAAGAAATACAATGGGCATGCTTGATGATGAAATAGAGACCAATCAAGAGCTTAGGAAAGCCAGATGCAGTGAGCATTGGCTCTCTTTAAACAGAACACTTCCAGGCCTTGTAGCACATGTGTAGAATTCCACCACTTGGAAGGCTGAGGCAGGAAGATCACCTTGAGTTCAAGGCCAGCCACGGCCATATAGTAAGTTCAAGCCAGTCGAACTACTTAATGAGACTCTATCTCAAAAACAAATGAAAAGCAAACAAATAAAGAACAACCAAAAATAAACAAAACTTGAAAATTATACACGAAATAGGAATTTTGGGCTGGTGAGACAGCTCAGGGGACAGTGAGATAGCTCAGCACAATAAGCACCTGCTTTGGAAAGCAAAGGACCAGGGTTCTATCCTGGTCCCGCCCCCAGGGTGCACTGAGCTGGCAACTGAGTCTGTGCGTGGTGGTGTACACCTGTAGCCCTAGTGCTGGGAGGCTGAAGACAGGAGGATCATTCCAAGTTCGAGCTGTGTAGTGAGACCCTGTACCAAATACATAAGGTGAAAAAGCAAATTATGAAAAATAGGTATTTCAGTCTACCCCCTTTTTATTTTAGAAAATAATGATAGGTAATGTTTTAGTCTAGTAACTAAAGAGATAATGGTTTAAGCATATTAATTAAAATATCAAGTATAACCTCTGTCAGAAATGATTTGAAATAATCAGTGACCATCTATTGTAAGATCTCAATTACAATAATCTTTTGGGATAGGAAAGAGATGAAATTTAAAAATTTTAAAAATCATATCCCCCTTTCTTTCAAGGAAGTATTCTAGTTTTTTGGGGGTCATATCTACTAAAGTAACTTTTTATGAGTGAAGAATCCAGACAATGAAGACCACATACAGCAGAAGACAAGCTAGCTGAGGAATTGTTCAATTTCATTTGTTTGATATAGGCAGGAGAATATGGGTTTCATGAAACTTTGCTATGCATGAATTTACTTTCAGAGGATAGTAAATATTTTAATTTTTAAACAATAATTCTTAAATTTTGTTATTTTTAAAATTTGTTTTGGCAGAACTGGGGATTGAACTCCAGCCTTTGCACTCACCAGGGAAGGGCTTATTCCACTGAGCCATCTTCCTGACCCCTATTTTTAAAAATCCTTTACTCATTGATGTATTTGGTACAGGGTTCTTATGCAGCTCAGTCTAGCAACGACCCCTCTGACTCAGCCTCCCCAGCACGGGGATCATAGGTGTGTACCAGCGCACTCCATTTTGGTGGCTTACCTCAGTGTGCAGGGGGTGCTTGGCATGCAGGACTGGGAATCAAACCCTGGTCCTTGCACTTGCCAGGCAGGTGCTTACACCTCTAAGCCATTTTTTAAATTTTAATTTGGTATGCCCTTATAGAATTTTTTTTTTTGTGGAACCAAGGATTGAACTCAAGCCCTTGTGCTTGCCAAGGAAGTGCTTATTCCACTGAGCCATCTCCCTAACCCCATAGAAAACTTTCTGTTGTGATTGGGTCATAAGAAAGCTTAACTTTATTTGAGGTACACTTGCAAATATTAGCCTACATATTTTCTGAGACTATACCTGCCAATTGACTTATATTTCATGTTTTAAGAGAAAGAAAAGGTCAAGTTAAATGGTTTTCAACTATTGAAGAAAAACTAAAATAGAAATGATAGTAACAAGTATAAGGTAAATATCATGCCTTCTTAGATTTTACTCCATGGTAAGTCTTAAAAATGCCAGCTCATCTGGGCCATAACAACAGATGCACTTATTTTCTGTAGAATCTTAGATGAGATTTATACTTTAAAATGTTTCAGAGTTGCAGAGGATCTAGAAGTCTAAGTGACTGGTCCAAATTCTCTCAGTCAATAACAAACCGAGTCTTTAATGGAATTTTTGCAATCATTTTGTCTGCACAAAATTGTGTTTAAACCTCTTTAAAGCTGAGGTTTTCAAAATTTGACACACAATATTCTAAATCTGAATTACTGGACAGCCTTTCAGAACTGGAGTCCACTGCAGCAGCATGTGTTCTCAGAGTGCTCTGGCGGTCACAGTCCCTCCTAGGGTACACACCCGTGAGGCTGCTTCTCTTGCGCTGTTTAGTGGTCAATTGCAAGCATGAACTATATCAACTTATTTTCAACTTACCTGATTAATGATAGCGAAGTGATTTTTGTTTCTGCCCTTCCAGAAGGAAATTAGATAATAGCTGATATCCTTGTACTTTATTATAAACTTTTCAAAGCTTGAAAACAAGAGATTATTGTAAAAACAATTACACAGAGCAATTGTTTGACATCATGGTTATTATAGATCAACCTCTTTGATTCCTATGTGAATCTCTAGAAGTCACTGTTTAAATTCATTCCCACAATGGCCAGGAGATAGCTCAGCAGCATGTGCACCTGCCTGGCAAGCATAAGGCCCTGAGTTCAATCCCTGCTACCCCTACTCCCCCCCCAAATTTCATTCCTACAATGAAATTTTCAGATTCCTTTCCTGTAGGTAGTAACAACGTGTGGGCAAATGCAATTTCTATATGTCGGGCAAATGGAATTTCTATATGTCCTGTGTACAGCATTGTTTGATATTTTTCTTCATTTACATTCTGAAACTTTATGAGTCTGGCCTGTCATATCACAGTGCAGCTCACAGTCTTCCGATATTGTTACAATCTGTCTTCTGAGGCTGCTGTGTGACCCTGATACTGCAAGCAATGGGCTGTGTCAGTCCTGCTTGAGCTCATCCAGCTGTGTCCACACTGGTGATGGCTGCGTTTTACTGTTATTACTTGGGAGACAGAAATAAAGGAGAAAAAACTGATATGCCTTTCAATATTCTCTCCCAATAAATAATTGGGATTGGTGACATGAGCACTGAGTGACTTTGAAAAAAAGATACTCATAAAAATTGATGTTGTCTGGCACATTTTTATAAATCATAAATATATGTATAAGAAGAATATTCTCCATGATGGAATCTCACACTAAAAGTTGTCTTTTAAATGTTAGCAGGCGTTAGTTTAGGTAAATTAACTTTTAAATGGAAACAGGCATATGTTTATCTGCAACAAAATAGAAGATAAAACAAAACAAAGTCATCTAGCTTGGGAGATGCATAGAATTATCCAATACTGCTCAACGATGGACTGTGTTTTAATTCTATTTTCTGTACATTTTTATAACTAAAATTCTAAGGCTGGCTGCCTGTTTGGCAAGTGCAAGGTCCTGAGTTTGATCCCCAATACCAAAAAAAAAAAAAAAAAAAAAAAAGCAAAATGATACAAAAATTATAGTTAAAATTCTCTTAGAACAAACTAGTACCATTTGTTTATGTATTGTCTTTACATAAGTGGGCTATAACAGTAGATCGGAGTAGTTGTAACAGGCACAATACGGGTTACAAAGCCTACCTTGCCTTCTGTGGAAATGCTAATCTTTTATCTAAAGGATAAAAGGATTTATTGCCTTTCTAAGCAAATTTTCAAGGGTTTTTGAAATAATGTGGAAGTCTGGACCCACCTACTTCAGAATTTAAATTCAGCTGACCTGAGCAGGACTTAGAGCTTCCTATGTAGTTTGAATATGTACTAAGAATCAAAGGCCATCCGCTGTCCTCTGCATAAGCTTGCATTGCTCTGATGTACATGTGTAACAGAGGCTGAGCGGCTCTCACTGGTCCTCAGATTCGTCAGAGCAGTCATGACTGCTGATGAAAGCAAATGCATCTAGCTTAACTAAGATGATATCCATCCTGTTTAGATGAATGCTCTAAGAATGACCTGGCCCAACACGAAATAATCCTTGAGAAATTGAGACCCTTGTAAGATATGTTTATTGTCATTCAAAGGAAGAAAATTTGAGTTGCTGTGTCAGCAAAAACATCAAAGTGTGTGTTGTCCTTTGTCTAGAAGGTTCAGAAATGGGTAAGACTCAGCACAGAGACACTACGTAAATTACCTTCTTTAAATTAATTGTTTTTTCTTACCCATAATCCTCCTAATGGCCCAGGAACCGGAGCATGTCCACTTTGGCCTGTGTTAGCGCACTCAGGTAAGCAAGAGGAATGTCCTGGGCACCATCAGGGCAGGGAGCGGTGAAGTGCATTGGAGAGAGCAGGACGGAGGGAGGCAGAGCTGGCTTTGCAGATGGTTTGCAAGGACAGTAGTGTTGTAAACATTCTGGAAAGAGAAATCTAGGGCATCTTCAGGTCCTCTAAGGTTACCTGATTGAACTTTATTTGATTTAAAGGCCTGTGTAAAAATATTAGGTAAGTTTATTGGTACATTTTACATATGAACAGTGACCATACCTGTCATAGTTAATTTGTATCTGTGCCTGATTTACTGTGGTGCTTATTTCTCAAGCCTCTCCTGGCCCTTCAACCTCTCTTCTCTTGCTTATTTACCAAATCTTTGTTTCCATTTTTTCTTCTTTTCTTCCCCTTCTTCTTTCCTTGCCCCATCCTCCATCCCTTGTTCCTTTCCCCATTTGAACATGTTCTTTCTACTTCACAATATCTATCATATATCTTGGTCTTTATTTATACTTTTGGTTTCTCATATCAGAGAAACAATGAAATATTTATGTGTGTGTGTGTGTGTGTGTGTGTGTGTGATTTATTTCACTTAAGAGTGTGATCTTAAAGAGCATCCATTTACATAAAAATGTCTCAAGTTTATCCATCTTTGTGGCTTTGAAGGGCTTTTCAAATTAAATAAGTTCTACATTGGGAAACTGTATAAAGTTTGTACTAAGTACAATAGGATGGGTTATGGTCAATCGAAAAACTATAAGAGTTACAAATTTAAGCACAATCTATAATAGCTAAATCTTGGAAACAACTCAAATGCCCATTAACAGAGGAATAGAACAAAAAAAAAAAAGTGGTCTTTTATATAATGGAGTACTACTCTGCCATAAAGAAGGATAAACTTGAGACTTTTATAGGAAAATGAATGCAACTTGAGACCATAATCGTAAGTGAAATAAATCAGGCTCATGTATAAATATCATATTTTCTCCCTATTTGAGAAGCTAAGTGGGTAAATGAGATCCAAATGTACAAGAGATAGTATATGAGGAATGTGTGTGTGTGTATATATATATATATATATATATATATATATATATATATATATATATATTCTTTTTAATTTCATGTCAAGGAGTGTAATATTTGCACACCACATTAGGAAACCTTAGAAGAGTTTTGAATTGTGGAATATCAGTGGGAGGAAAAGTCATATATAGATAGAGATAGAGATAGAAATAAGATAATTATTTTACTAATTTCTCTTAGTTCATTGAAAAGAAAGGTTTGTGCTAATATTGTCTGATCCACTTTTTATGCCTCTCGTTCTCTGAGCACTACTTGGAATATAACAACATGCAATGTATTAATTGCATTGTTACTCTCCTATTATCTTGTTTTAAGTTTTGTTTTGTATTTTTTTCTCTTTAAAATAAAACAAAGGAATTGTAATAGTTTTGGAAAGCATAGCACAGAGCCCAGGGAATGTGGTTGGTGGCACAGGCGTGAGCTTTGGGAGAACTAGACTGAGCTTTGAAGTCTTCCTTTTAATTTTGTGTTGAGGAGTGTGAGCTTAGTACAAGACTTTGGGAGACCCCAGAAGAGTTTTGAGTTGTGGAATGATGTGATCTGTGGGAGGAGTGTGTAATTCTGCTGACAGATGTGGGGAAGACCCAGGAGGAGCAAGCCTTAAGGTGGAACGTCCAATTGGTGGTTTTGGCCTGGTATGAATTGCCGAATCACCATGGTGGCCATCTAATGCAGCTGAAGCCTTAAAACAAAAGCCATCTTCCCAAGACCGCCTCCCCCTTCTTCTCCAACTCAATCCAGGGCGCAATTTCCTTTCACCCTTCCTGCCACCTCAGGGAAGACCCCAGTCAGCTCCTCAGGTCTATCTAAAGGTCCCTTCAAACTCCACCCCGGGCAAAAGGCCATAAAAGCTTCAGTCTCCCTCTGTTCCCATCCAGAGAATTCCTCTTCTCCCCCACATTCTCTCCATCCTCAAAGATAATAAAGCCCCTTTTTGTCTGTGTCTCTGCTGCATCAGACTTCTGAAAAAAACCTATCACCAATCACGTGTCAAGTGTAGCCTTTCAGCGCTCAGAGACTGGTCTAATGAAGCCAGGCAGGGACAGCAGTGAAGGAATGAAGTACTCGAGTTTCAAAGATAATTTGAAGGTGCAACAGACAAGGAATGGGGAGACTGCTTAGACAGTCATATATGGAGGAGACTTTGGATGCCTGAAGGTCTGGCTTCATCTTCAGCCATGAAAAGCCTCTCTGAGCACCTGACAGTGGCCTGTGGCACTCACTACTTCAATTTTATATCTCTCTTGTCTCAAGCCAGATACTAAAATCACCATAAAAAAAAAAAAAGACTTCAGCTCTACCAAGACCACCAATACCAAGTCAATTTGCTTCATGACCCTTCAGGAGTACGTTGATTTTAAGGGTTTCATTTTGTGAACAGCTGGGGGCTCACACTGAGAGAAGCTGTCACATGCTTGAAGCTATCTTAATATTGCAAAACGCAGAAGGCAAAGGATATTTGCGTACCTCCATCTGACAGCCTTGGACGAGAACCTCCTTTCACCTTAAAGAGCCATTCATCCTTCCAAATGATCCTCCTTAATGTATGACTCATACTCACTCAGCTGTTATGTGGGAACATTTAAAGGATCCATGGTCCATTTGCTTCTTTTAGAGATTGTTAGCAATGCTATCTTGGGGATTTATGCTTCCTTTACCACGTTTTCTGAACTGTGAGGTGGGTCTTTGTTATTCATTTATCCTGGTTCTGAGAAAGCAAAAGTGGGAATAAGAGAAAAATAGTGAGAGAAGCAATGTTTGTATTTATTCTTTGTGCATTTAACACTGACAAAGCAGTATTCTGTATTCAAATGATAAATATTCAGCAAGGTGTCTATCAGCTGTAGCATTACGCAGTGAAAAAATAGGTTTTATCTGCATTTATATTGGTACTAGTTTAGTCATACATCACCTTTATTGAAAACAACTCATGGCTGGCTAGGAAAGCAGTGTGCTCTCGACAATAATGCTGGATTGCTCTTTGACACCATGCATTGTAGTTTTTTTCTCCTACTTTCCAGCCAAACACTAAATAGAACCAGATATGGGGATGGAAACTAGCTGAAATTAGCTGTCTTAGTTATTTTTTTCATTGCTGAGACAACTACCCAGGAAAGTTAAGGGGAAAGGAAAGACTGCCTTAGCTCACTCTTGATGGAGCTGTCAGGCCATCCTCCCCGGCTCCATGGTGGGTGGCTCTCAGCAGGGTGGGCAAAGCTTCCTGCAGCAGACAGCAAGAGCAGCAGGAGAGCGAGTGAGGCAGGCCCTCCTCGAATGTCCCTTATGGTGTGTTCAGCCTACTGGGCTAAAGGCGATGCAGTCCAGTCAGTGGGCTGATGGAGCAATCGCCGCTCGTCACCCCAGAGCACTTAACCCCAGTGCTGCATTACCAGTCATCCGTGTGCTCCAGGTCAGCAACCTCCAAGAGGATTGTGACTTCATGAGGCTTTCGAGGGATGTCTAGACACAAACCCCAACACTAACATATTTTTAAAAATGTAATTTCTCTTGGGGTTGGCCAGATAGCTCAGGGAACTAAAGCGCCTGCTTAGGCAAGTTTAGGCAAAGTGGGGGACTGTGATTCGATCTCTGGCACCACCTGCTGTGCTGGCCCCACCCCCAGGACGGGCTGAGCCAGCCAGAGTCCCAGTGTGGTGGTACACACCCATAATCCCAGCACTGGGGAGGCTGGAAGCAGGAGGATCACCACGAGTTGAAGCTGTGTGGTGAGACCCTGTAATAGCCAAACACATTAAAAAAAAGTAATTTCTCTTTCTTTTGCTGTCTTTTTTTCTTAGACTGTAGAACTTTGGTAATATTGAAACACTTCTTCTCCACTGTACTTTCTTGCCTTATTCATAGCCATCATAGGTGTTTGATCTATATTTAAAAATTCAATCACATTGCCTTCTCTATTCACACTGACCTCTTCTAAGGCTCTCAGAGGTGTCATGTGCCATTTTTCTTTCTTCTCTTAGTGCCACTGCACTTATCTCCAAGTCTGAAGTCCTTACAGAGCTGATACTATTTTGGAAAATTTTGATCTCCCTGAGTTAGAAGTGAATCTGCCTGTGCTTAGCCACTCCCAAAGCAGTAAAAGATTTCCGGAATTTTAATACAGATTTCCAGTTAGTAAGGTATCACTGTCTGTAGGAACGATGGGTGGAATTCTCAAGTAAGGATTGCTCCATTGTGTGTGTAAGAAAATTTCCAACCATTTTTTTCCTTAAGAAGTGTTTTAGAGAAAAATCCATGGAGGTACCTGTTTGTTGCTCTTCATTGCTGGGACAAATACCAGACACCCAAAGTGAAGGAAGGAAAGGTTATTTAACTCACAGTCCATACTCAGCTGGCTCCAAGGCAGAGTGGCACACGGCAGAGAGCGGCCATTCAAGGCAGTGGCAAAAAGAAGAGAGCAAAGGGAGTGGCAGCTAGCTGGCTGCCACAATTAAAAATAATATGTTAAATACCATAAATATATACTATTTGTTTTTTAATTTAAAAAGAACAGAACACTCTCTCCCCACCTTACATTGTAATGCAAATTACCTGCCCCAGGGCAAGTACAGCGTCTGTGCCCACAGTAATCAGTCACAAACTCCAGAAGCTGGCCCATGACTGCAGGAGGCTTTGGGGCACACCTAGACACAATCCATAGCACTCCAATTCTGAGAATAATTGAGTAGCAACTGTGATAGTACAGTATGATTTGGGTAATTGGAAAAGTAGTGTTCCAAAGATGAGAGTCCCAGAAATTATTTAATAGAAGATGAAGATTGGGCTGAAAAATGAAGGCTGGGTCTGGGCAAGGGAGTGGCTAGAGTAGAGGTGAGAGGAGGGAAAGCCGAAGGGCAGCTACAGGTAGAGAAACGGCCTTGAATAGACAGGTGAACTGACTCAGGCTCTTGTGCCCTGCTCCGGGTTCTTAATACTGTAATACAGGTTAACAGAGGAATTTCTGTACTTAAGTATTTACTTTCCCCTATGTATATGTCTCAACCCAGTTGCTTTTAGCCATGAGATTAGAAACATTTGAAAGAAAGAAAATAAGTGGATGAGGAAATCATGGTATACATGTACAGCGGAGTACTGCTGAACCTTAACGGCGTTCTATCATTTGCAAAAATATATGAAGTCGGACAGAAATACATGGTGAATAAATTATTACAGAAGAAGACAAATACATCCCACTTTATTTCAGACATACTTGTTCCATCTTTCTTTATATTTCTCTGAAGCATTTCTGAAAATTTTCTTTCCTGTGTTTATCAGGCATGATTGGAGATAGAGCGCGCGCCCTCCTCGAGGACCACCGCGCCTTGGAGAGCTGCGGTGTGCGCTCGGCCTTGGAGCACGTC
This sequence comes from Ctenomys sociabilis, assembly GCA_004027165.1. Taxonomy (NCBI): domain Eukaryota; kingdom Metazoa; phylum Chordata; class Mammalia; order Rodentia; family Ctenomyidae; genus Ctenomys; species Ctenomys sociabilis. The sequence goes on from PVKA01006454.1 coordinate 53,189, forward strand.
CTGCGCGTGCGGCTGCCGGTTGTGCGCACCCGAAGCGTGGCCTTGACAGGAAATACCTTTAATCCGATGAGGACATGGAGGCAGCCATGGCTCAGCAAAGAGCCGCAGAAGAGGACTTCGGGGCTGCTCCGGGGAGCGACAAGAACAACCCAGAAAGTTTGCATTTGAAGGGAGGGGAGGAAGAGAATTTTGAAGGAGATTAAGAGACCTGTGTCTTTTACTGCTATATATTTTTTAAAATAGCAAACCCTATGAGTTTCAATTATACGTCAGAGTTGAACTTGTAGGCCATCCTTTTAAGTGACATGAGCCAAAAATGGCAAACAGCGTGATCTCATTCATACAGAGGATCGAGAAACATCAAGCTCACAGAAAGGGGCTGAATTGGGAGGGCAATTTGAGACGTTTCACAAGGAATACAAAATTTTAGTTAGATAAAAAGAACATATTTAAATTACTTAGTGTATGAAATGACGTGTAAGTTAATTATAATATGCTTTTAAAAAAAATCATGAGAGTAGAGTTTAAGCTTTTGTTACACAATATTAAGCATATGTTCTAATGGGCATATTGTTTAGACTTCTTTAGCCATTATATAGTAACCAATTAAAAATAATATGTTAACTACCATAAATATATACTATTTGTTTTTTAATTTAAAAAGAACAGAACAAACGCAGGTATGAAACCACTTATAAAGAGTTCAGGACTTCCTGATACTTAGCAATTTGGATGGCAACGGTAACTAGCTGGGGCCAGTGTGACAGCTCAGTGAGCCAATCACCTGCTCAGGCAAGTGCAGGGACCAGAGTTTGATCCCCAGTATTGCATGCCATGTGAGCCAGCTGCCCAGATCAGGCATGGTGGTGCACACCCATAATTGTAGCATGATGAGGCTGAAAACAGGAGAATCAGTAGGAGTCCAAGCTGTTTAGTGAGACCAAGCAAACACATTAAAAAAGAAAAAAAAGATAAATGGCTTTAATAATGTCAGTTATTTAGTTGAGAAATATATATGGTGCGTGGCTCTATATTCAGATTGTACAGAAGCAAATGCACATATCCAGGAAGCTTCCATGTTCGTGTCAGCAAGAAGAAAACAAACATGTAAGACTTATGAAATCTAATTTGTTACGCCTGTAGATTGTGAAGAGTCAGGGTGACAGTGCTGCTCTTGCTGAAACGTCCAGGAGAAGTATCTTTGAGCAAGTGACAGGAGGAGGCCACGGCATTTAAATTCAGCAGCATAGGCGGTGGGCAACCATCATGCAAGCAGCCAGGGCATAAATGCAAAGGGGGGCAGCAAATAGCAAACTTGGTGGGAATGAGCTTGATGTGTCCAAGCACAGAGTGATGGCCAGTGTCCTGGACAGTACTGGAAATGAAGATTAAGAAGAAGCTTTCGGCAAGGAGGGCTGAGGATGAAAAGAAACATGTATATGAAGTAGGGATTTTTTCGCTGACAAACTGCATTTGGTCCCATTTTTATAATGCATTTTTGTGCATTGTGATAATCCTTAACTTTACAGATTAACTCAAAGCTGGAGGTTCGCAAAGAGCTACTCCAGCAATTCCAGTCTCTGCTGAGGACTCGCCTTGTGGAGAATTCAACACTTCTCATCACTCCAAGCAATTTGTTCTTTCTTTTTAATATTTAAAATGTGATAAAATATCTCTGGGTTACTATATTTTCCAGAAGTTTATGATGTTAGACACAGGCAATGTTAAATGAAGAAAATGCTAATAAAATTTAGCTGCAGGTGCATTCTGTGTGAATATAAAGCAGAGGAGAGCTTTACCTCTTTCCATGTGGGTCAGTGAATTTTGTAGCTTTTAGGTGGGAATCTGAATCCCATGGGCTTCCCTGACTTGCTTGTCAGTTTAGGAAAGCAAAACAATCTTTCATGCTCATTCCTGTGTCTAATAAATCAGAGGATGAGTGTTTTGTGTGGGTAAGGAGATGAGGTAAGTGAGAGTGCCAGCTGGAGCTCAGCCCACATTGTTTTAAAATTAAAAAAAAAATCTTTTTTATTTATGTAAAAAATAAATGGTACAGTGTCTCACTATGCAGTTCAACTCTTAGTAATTCTCCTGTCTCAGCCTCCCCAGAGTTGGGATTGTGAGTGTGTGCTACCATGCCAGCACTTCATACCGTACCAAGGATCAAACCCAGGTCCTTGTGCTTGGCAGGCAGATGCTTAGATGGCCCGGCTATCTCTCCAGGACCCATATTGTTTTATTACTTGAGGAAGCCTTGCATGTATTGCTATGAATGTGGATGCATACTTGTATTTCCCTTCCTTTTTCTTTAGTGTACTTTTCCTCCTAAAGTTTGAACATGATTTTGTCCATGTAAACCACCCTGCTGTGATTGAGTACTGTGGAACAACACCACAATGATACGGATGATATGTGATAGAAAACAGAACAAACCTCTTTGTTCCTGATCATGAAGTTCCACATTTTGGAGAGGAGTGCTATGATTTCGTAGTGGCCTGGCCACACTCTTTCTGGAAGAGGTGATGGTGAGTGCTGACCAAAGGGCCTGAATATATGCACTTACAAAGTTGTCAGGAATTTGTGGAAGCTATTGAAGATTTAATCCTCCAAATGTTTTATATATACTGATGATCCTTTAAAAATTCTCACTGGTCTTCTAGCCTCTTCTTTCAGTTAAGAAGTTACCTCTTTAAGTGACTTGACTTGTTCTTAAATTTCATTTTCCTTGTCAGCTGAGTGAAATCCGGGGACCAAAAACCTGAGCAAAATTGTACATAACTATTTAAAAATCTTTTGGGGTGATGCAAAGTGAATGAGAAATCTTTTCTTCAGAGCTGGCTGTAAACCTTATGTGGAGACATGTGAGCCGATGTTCTCACAGCATAACTTGTCTTCTTCCTCAGAATGAAAAGCAAAATTTGAGAGCTCAGAGTAAGATAAGTTTTCTACTTTAGTATTTATCACTTGTAACAAATCAGTGTCTTCAAGTGTGTATCAAGCGTTTCAATTACTCCTAAGCCTCAAACTGAGGACATCCACAGCCACGATAAAAATGTATACAAATTATCTTGCACATAGCTCTCCATTTGCATATGCCTCTATATTCTTAATAAGTGAAGTGAATTCTCTTCAAAGTCATATATTCTATGAAGGTTAGAGCCTACACAACAAATTATTGTACTTAGACTTAGAGCAAATTTCTATAAGAACTGGTGAAAATTAAATGAGAATAAAATAATGAATATTGTCTCCAAAGAACAGGAGCAAAACCAGTAAGACAATTTAGTAGAGCGTCACGATGGGAGCTTGTGACCAGGCATACCAGAGGTGGACATCTAGACACAAGGCGCTGTCCCTCCTGCCCATCTAGACTTTTCTGCATGCCAGGCTCTCATGTTCAGTGGATTCAACTGGTCTCTCAGGTCTTCTCGATGGAATTTCTGTTTGCACTTCTTTCATAGCTCATCTGGCCTCAGAAGACCCAATCTTCCAGTTCTTTTGTAATTCAGTATCAAAAGGAACATACACAAATATAAACCATAGATTAAAATGGTATCTTTGTTTCCCAGTCCTGCAGTAACTTGTCACTTTGCCAGTACTCCCCTCTTGATTGCCCCCATTTCACTGACATGCCGTTCCTCTTTGCCCATGCATTTCATACACATCAGAGCACATTTCCCCTTACAGCCAGCCCTGCTCATATCATCTTGTGTCATCTTTAAATATTTAATTGTGTTCTATAAATCAAATATAAGCATTCAGATGAAGAAAATGCAGAATTGTTCAGAAAATTTCTGAGACTTCCTACCTACGTGAAGACAATCACTCTGATTCCCTGACACTAACATCTATGTGTTGAATGGTGTTTTCATATAATTTATTTTAATTCATTCTGTATTTAAAATTTAAGGTGATAAATGCCTGTAAAAGAACATTTAGAGCTATATAAAAGGTATTCTGAATACCAGTCAGTCACATTCTGTGATAGTGACATAAACACTACTGTGTTTTTACTAACATTTCCTAAATTATTTCCCTTTGAAACACAAGAGACCCAGAGGATGGTTTGGAGACTTTCCATATTTAGATTTGCGACATCATTGTTAAATCTCGTGGAGTGACTGCTACTGTAGTTTTCTGGGTAGCTCCTTCCTTGAACCTTTGCATTAGTGTCTTGTGGGTGATTATTGTGTGCACTGAAGTTTGAGAACCTCTATTACACTGATGTTTTGGTAGTATTACCTCATTCTCATTGTATTTTTTGACCTATTTTGTTTCTGTCTAAAGTCTCAGCTAATTGTTTGCACACTGCAAAATGGTTTCAAATGCTTTTAATATTACACTGAGTTTATATTTGTTTTTTAATCAATGTGAAGCAGAAAGAGCAATAAAAATGACACTTGACCATAGCTAATGCTTGCCTGAATCCATAGAAAACATTATTAAGACCACACATATTACACTAAACTTCCGTATCCTGCTGTAAAAATCACAGCCACATCTGCCCGGCAGCAGCCTGGAGCAGCAAGAGTGCATCAGCAGCGTCCTGTGCGCTGCATGGCTCTTCTGCCCCCGAGTTCTGCCTCAGAGCATTCTGTAGTGCAATGCGCAAACAGGCGAGATCCTGCGAAGCACAGCTGATGACTGTCAACAGGCTGCAGAAGTCATAACGTATCTGACGGAGACGTGATAGTGTTTGTTGGCTGTTGTTTGACAGTTTCTTCAGTTCACACTAATGATATGCCTTTCAGGAAATCACGCTTTATTGTTGAAGAAAGGCAGAGAGTTGTCTACCCCTGTGGCAGGACTTGGTGGGAGGTGGGGTAGTGGTGAAGGGAGCTGACGGTTTCCTCTAGGGACAGGTAATGCCAGGTCCCCTTTTTATCAGAGTGGAAGCTGAACTGTTCATTTGATTATCATTTATGTACAGCTTTCCTTCCATCTCAAAGAATTGCTTTTTCTGAACCTGAAAAATGAAACAACTAATTTAAAAAAAAAGAAAGAGATAATTATTACTAAAGATCAATGTAGATTATCAGAGCAATGTGTAGACCCCTGCCAAATACTGAGCTAAGAGTTTCCTATGTTTTTTTTCCTAAGTTTTTATATTAAAAATGTGAGCACTGACTCTGATCTCCTAACTGAAGTGTTTACTTGCAGTGCTTTGCTTTGTTATGTTCTTTCTCCATCAGAATACATGTTGTAAGCACCGTCTTGTTGTGCCAGCACTTCCTTTATCTTTCCGGTAGTAGATGCATGGAGTACACTACAGGCCTGAACAGCTGCAGTAGTGCTAGCTCTGGTCCTTGTGAAGGCAGATCCGATTGTTTCACCCAGCTTTAGTCAAAAGTGTATCATTTATGGTCCTCTGGGGATCAAGATCTAGCTTTTTTTCCTATTATTAACACTGTTTTCCCATAAGTATTTTTCCTTTTCTTGAGAGCTCTGATTTTCTTTTCCTAGCCCAAGTGCCTCTTGTTGTTCTTGAAATCCTACCTAGACTGCCTGCCTGCATCCTCATTAAGACCCCGGTTTTAGAATAAAGAGGAGCTTTCCTGCACAGAAAAGTCATCAACTGCAGTAAACTGCCCCAGGACACTTACGTCCTGCGGCACCACATTCTTTTGTCTGACTCTGGAGTGTTTATTTGTTCTGAGGCCAGATACTTCAGAGAAGTAGCTGTGCCTATAAGGACAGTAGTAAGAAATAAGTGTTGTATATTTATTTGTGAACAAAAACTGAGGAGAAGCAGGAAAGCCAGCTGTGGGCTCCTTTCATGCTGCTATAATAGGCCACTGGGTACTGGTAAGTTAACAGCAGCTCCTCTGGCTGATGGTTCAGGAGCTGGAGACAATGCACTGCCATCGTGTTTTAAGCACCTTGTTGCTGTGCTGTGTGTAAGTGCAGGGAGGAGCAGGAGATGATGGGGGTGAGAGAGGTGGGGAGTGCCATTGGGGCTGTCTTCATAGCAAGCTTATTTGCTAGCAACCACCCTACTCCTGTGCTAAGGACATTAATCTATGCATGAGACGGAGGACCCATGGTCTAATCCCTCATATTAGAACCCACCTCCCCAACCCTGTTGCTTTGGGCATTAGGTACCCAACACATGCATTTTGGTGGACATACTTAAGTCATAGCTCCTGCCCTGGAGAAATATTGTGTATGCCCAGAGAAAATACTTTCTATAATAAAATAGAACCATTCAGATACTATGGCCTATGTCTAGAGGTCCCTGTAAAGCCCCAAAGGTGGGGCTAATCCATCTTGGGTGTGTGATACTAGATTAGTCCACTGATCGCTTTAGCATTAATCTAGATGTGCTTGATGGACTTACTGAAGAGGGAAGACTCACCCTGGTGTGGGTGGCACCAACCAATAGGCTTGCATGCCACAGGGAAGACCCACCCTGGTGTAGGTGGCACTGACCAATAAGCTTGCATGCTGGATGGAATTAAAAGAGAAAGACAAAGGAAGTCCTTCCTTGTCCTGCTTGCTGTGCCTTGAGCTCTTTCCCCTCTGCCACGCTCCTCTGTCGTGACCTCTGCCTTGGAGCCAGCTGACTGTGAACTGAAACCTCTATGTACTGTGAGGCAAGGTAAACCTTTCCTTCTTTAACTTGTGGATTTGGGTGTTTTGTCCCAGCAACAAGAAAGCATCGACTATGGCAGACTTACTGCACTGCATTTTGTATTATGATTCCCTGTATACTTCTAGCAGTCCAAGAGTTTATTACTGCAAGTATTTAACTTGCTTTTTATGACTCTGAAAGGTTGAATGGCTTGGCTACGAAAACAGGCTGGATAAACGTATATTTTCAGAAGGTAAATTATTTTGAGAAAGTTCTAAAAGCTTTGATGAAGGTTATGATTTCTAGAATTATTTAATTATGACTATCAAAGTTAATGACTTTTGAAGTTCATTTTTGTCATCATAGCACATGACCAATTTGCTGTAGAATATCTGTGTTGGGAGAGAGATTTTCCAGAAGTCACAGCATATGCTGAACAGTTATAAATATGGATTGAATATATGAAATAAAAATATTCTATGAAACTATTGATGTGATTCTGAAATATGCAGCAGGTAAATTATCTCTAAATTGTAGAGGAATTCTAAGAGTCTAGTCAATAAACAAAATCCCATGTAAGTTGCTCTAATGAGGGGTTAGGAAGTGTCTGGAGCAAGGCACAGCTAACGGGCCCACAACTGGGCTCTTCGAGAGTAGCTCTGGAGTGCTGCCATGCCATTTCAATATTTTGACTGATGTCATAATTAAGAACAACACTCTCCCAGAGATGATCAGCAATCTATTAAGAACAGAAGGTGGGATTCAGTGGATTTCTCTGACTCAGATAGCACTTCCCCATCAAAGAAACTGATTTTAACAAACTTCTATGAAGCACCTCTCTTGTACTAAATAGCATGTGTTTAGGGAGATGGAAATGAATCACGCATTGGGTTTGAATTTGTTTTGCCCGTAGCACAAATGATGCTAGCACAAAGAGACTAGTTATTTCCCTGGAAGATACTAAGGTTTCAAAATTTTATCAGAGCTCTTTGCTTGTCTGTTTCATTCACTACTCTTTGCTTGTCTATTTCATTCAGTACCATATAAGAAAGTCAGTTTAAAACAGACGTATCTATACTTCAAGCCTATAAGAATACAGAAACTGTCACATATGCCCATTTTGTATAGTCGATATTTTTTTCCCCATTTGGCAACACATGGAATACGAATCATTATATTTTAAAATTGCTTATGAAGATCAGAATACCCTCCCCCATCTCTGCCTGCCTTCCTCCTTTTCTCTCTCTCCTTTTCTTCCTTTCTTGGTGAATAAAACATCGGGCATAGCAAGAAGCCTTAAGCAGCTGTCCTGTGAGGGTCTGCGCCATCACTGGGGCGTGGCATTCGTATGTTAGAACTGATGGATGTTAATAAAGAACATGATCCCTTTGGAATAGGATTCTTCTGAGCTCCTGGATCTGTCTTGCAGGAGTCCAACTCTGAACTGATAGTCAGATGTCAACTGTGAAAGGACATGTGTATGGAAGCCGGAGCAGAAGGGAGCTGCGCACAGTTCTGCATCCCAGAACAGGGAAAAAAAGAGCTGAGCATGTGGGCTACACAGGACCCTCAGCAGGGAGCAGGTGGATTAAAAATGTGGACTTGGGAAAGAATTTCACACACAGATCCTTCCCACTGCTTGTCATCTAGGTTATTTACCTGGGGGTCAACCCTTTCTTGTCACTGGTGCTATTATTCAGCTGTAATTATCCCGAGATCCGTATCTTTCTGAACCAAATTCAGAAGTGTCAGCAGTTGATAACTGAGTGTCCTGAAAGAAACTGTAGGTCACAGATAGGGCACACATGACAAAATAGAAACAAGGACCCAAGAATAGAGGGACCTGATGAGAAAACAGAAAGAAGGGCCTTGTCTGCTTAACATTTCCTAGTGCCGTTTCAAAATACCATTTATATGTTGTTGTGCAATTTCAAGAGATGAATTGGAGTGGGAGATTGTGTGAATCACATGTCACTGTGAGCTTTTGGAAGGGGATGACATCTTGTTTTCAGGACCTTGGAATATGCTAGTAAGAGGAGAGGCCGGGCCCACTGAAGAACCTATAAAGAAAAGGGGGAAGAAAAGATGGAAATTCTATGGGAGACCAATATACCCAAATAGAGACTTAGAAGGGGCTGGGGAGATGGCTCAGTGGAATAAGTGCTACCCTGACAAGTGCAAGGGCCTGAGTTCAATCCCCAGTTCTGCCAAAAAAAAAAAAAAGAAAGAAAAACAGAGACATAAGGTGTTTTTGAAAATAAACCATGCAGTCCTGCATTTACTAGGATTAAATGGTAATAGATTAACACAAGAGATGCAAAATTTCCTGTTTCAGTCTTAGAAGATATAATTTCTCTTCTTTTTCCCCTGCTGTGTATAAGTGTAAGTACAGTATACATCATTATGGCAGGACTAAAATCTATGTCAAGAGACAGTTGTAGAACTAGTCAAATGCTAAGTGAAAAATCAAATTACCAGCCAGTTAGCTCTGGTTTTCACAAAATATTTTTCCTTTCACATTTTCTCTGAATAAGTTTTTTTTTCAATGTGAAAAATCCTATTATTTACTCCCAGTCTCTGGAAATTCATTTATTCTCACTGCTATATGGAACTAGTAAAGTATCACATAAAATACCCCAAAGCTTAGTTACCTAATTCTGATAGGAGACATCAGACTAACAGTAAAAGCTTCCTAGTTTCTGTGGTAAACATCAGAATAGTACTGACCTCTGAGTGCCTGAAATTGACTGTTGTCTGATTGGTCTAATTAACAAGAGAATCTTTTATGGTATCCACTTTTATGGTTAAATGACATTATGAGATTTGTATTTTACAGAGTCCATTTACAGAGAAGAATATCTACCAGTGTCTGCTTCAGCAAATTCTGCAAATGAAAGAAAAATTTCTTCTGAAAACGACTGATGACGGAAGTCCATACTTGAGTTCGAGACTAGGTACCAACACACTTTAGTTGTGGTCGTTACTTATCTGTTGGAATTATTGGACTTCTGAAGGAATATCAACTTCAATGCATAAGTCACCTTTTAATGCTTGTTAAATATATTAATTAAATTTAGTTTTAAAGTGCTTACAAATGGGGCTGGGGAGATGGCTTAGTGGAATAAGTGCTTCCCTGGCAAGTGCAAGGGCATGAGTTCAATCTCTGGTTCTGCTAAAAAAAAAAAAAAAAAAAAAAAAAAAAAAAAAAAAAAAAAAAAAAAAAAAAAAAAAAAAAAAAAAAAAAAAATTGCTGTATCTTTTGGGGCCGGAGAGATGGCTTATAATGGAATAAGTGCTTCCATTATAGATGGATGCACCTTCCAGCTTCACCACAGGATGTTGCCTGAAGCACAGTCCCACCAAATAAGGACCTAACTCTGACAGAGCTCCAACATTTCACAAGCTTGTGAAATCTCTGAATCTCAAGTAACAGAAAGTCCCTTGTGTGCTGGCCTCCTAATGGGTCTGTCACTAGGAGAGGGCCTCTAGGGCTGTGCTGGAGCCATCTGCTGGGCAGGTTCCTCACAGCTCTGTGGAGGTGCCCAGCTCATCACTTCAGATAATGATTAGAAGGTACCACGGAGCATGGGGAGAATCCACAGACCTTTCCAGACTCCAGTGGCAGCTCCCCCTCCATTGTTAAACTGTCTCTACTCATTCCAACCTTCTGGTTTGCCCCAGCTCTGACCACCTATGACACTTACGATCACATTGTCTCATTGCAATGTCTTTCTGCTGTGTGCTGGCTCTAACGTTATGTCAGGGTTTTGCTGTCCCTGTGCTGTCATTGTTCACTTCAAGTAGGAGAATATTGCCTTTTTAACGTTTTTCTTCTTTACTGGATCTCAGAAATGGCATTTCAGTATTTGATGAAATTCTATCCTTGTGGAATCAATGAAATACAACCATTTTTAAATATTAAATTGTCTAAATTGAATGTTGTATCAAAATGTCAAAAGGGGCTGACTACTATTGATGCAATCTGGTGGAGTGGATAAACAATGAATTTCAATAAAGGTAGAACTTTGAAACTCTAGTTTTTTAAAATTTTATTGAGAAATAAATAGCAATGAGACAATTTCAAAATAAATTAGTAGGACAGTTCCAATAATTAATACATTGCAAATTGTTGTCTTTGTAGTAATTATTCAGAGTACAAAATGCAGACATGATATCTTGTCTAAACGCTATTGGTACAAATCTCATTGGACTAAGAGAAAGTAGCTGTATATTTATTCTATTTTGTACATACAGATATATATATATATATATATATATGAAAGACCATTTTGTAGTAATACAAAATGGACTTTCATATATATCCCCCTCTTTTTTTTTAGTTTTGTCAGAGATGGGTATTGCATTGCCACTCAAATATTGTAGGTGCATGAATTGAGCAAAATCATCCAATATAGTTCAGTAGTCCACAATAGTGGTGGGTTATCCCGGAACTGGCAATGTCAGAAGTTGTTAACTTGAGCTGTTTACAGCTCAGCATATTAATATGGCTTTACTTTTTTATACCTCATGTCTATACTTTTCTGCTGGATGGTTAAGACAAAGATAAAGAAAGACCTATATAACAAAAAATGTAACTTTTGTATCTGACAAGATCAGTCAAATCCCTTCAGGTTTTACCATGAAACCCTATACTGCAGCTTTTAGATCCTTTGTCAGTGTCAGCCATGGAGATGAGTCATGGCCATTGACTGACCAATTTGCTTTCTGTGAAAGCCTGACAGAATGTTTTCTCTCCATATGACTCCCTCTAGCCACATTCTACATTTTCCATCCCTTTCCTCTGTGGTCCCATAATCTCCTTGATCAGAAAATTTGAGACACCACTGAGTTACAGGAACACATGAATGAATACATACTGCCGGAAGAGTGAATTCTTTCTAGACCAATAGGAAGCTATGATGTTTAACAGAGCATCTTTCTTTCATTTCTTTCTGTTTGAAGTATTTGAAAATAATGATAGTTTGCTGCTCCTTGTACTTTGGAATGACATGAACCGAGAGAGGCAAATGCCTTGAGAAGTAATAACATACTTATAGTTCCTGAAAATAGGTTTTCTTGGAAGAGAAGTTCTAAACTACTTAAAAATGTAAAAGAACAGAATTGCAGGGTCCTTAACCCCACATAGCTCTTACCTCGTGAGCACAAGGTGTTCAGTTTGATCCCCACCACTACATGAAAATAATTATAGGGTTAGCCATTAGAAGAAAGATGAAGCGTAATATATTGGGTCAATAGGAAAGTGTCACAATGCGTGACTTCCTGCCTGGCAATCCAGAAAAACCCTTTTAGTCTCAATACACAGCAATGCATAGAGAGGGGCTCTCTGTATCCCTAATGGCTTATCATATGACCTGGATACGTAAATGCTTTCAACTTCTATAGAGAGTCAGTACTTTCTAAGTTTCATTAGTTGTTCCCTAAAAGGCATTTATTTCAGGCCTCTCTGCAGGACTTAGTTTTAGAAGTTAGGTGACTTTATTAGGAGACAAGAGAGTTAAAAAGTTATTAGGGTTTAGTACAGTGTGCGTGCGTGTGCAGCGTGAGAATGAATAAGTGACACAAGAGGTAAGGCACATCTAGAATACACATGTCCAACTAAAACAGCTATTGTTCTTAGCCACTAAGAATTCTTCATATTCTTTTCATAAGACATTAGTCCATATTTTAAGCAAGGGAAAATTGATTTCACAAGCAATTATCTTGGCAAAAAAGAAATGTAAACTCATAAGTGACATGGCCTACCATTTTCGTGGTATCACCCTTTATGACATAACACACTGTTAGACAACACCAGGTGTAGGTTATTTTAGGAGCCATAATTGAATATGTGACAAATACACATAGACCTGAATTGCTATTTCTTTTCTTTTTTTTTTTTTTAACTTGTTTTCATTTATGTATTTGGTGTAGGGTCTCACTACACAGCTCAGACTCATAATGATCCTCCTATTTTCAGCCTCCTCAGCAGTGGAATCATAGGCTGGGTTTATATTTTAACATAAAGATTCTGTTTAAACTTTAAAATGGGGCAAAGCGGCATGTACTGATTACAAAATGCATTTCCTGATTTTAATTTTGATATTTTCCTGGACCAGTGATAATGAACTACACCATTCTTTCATGATGCAAAACTCCTACATTGAACAGCAGGCCTTCCTCAGGAGCAACAGGACAGGAGAAGTAGCTAATTTTCTAGGCTATACTGTATTGCTAAGCTATTTTTGGTGGGTTTGATGCATTTAACTTATTTACAACTTGCAAAGTTTTCAACTCAACATGAAGTTTATTGGGATATAACTACATCATCAATTGGGAAGTATATGTATGAATATTTATAAAAATGATTTTTACTGAATGCATGGCTCCAGTTTGGCAGAAGAATGCATATTTTTCATCTTCCTATCATCTGTCCCTATCATTTGCTTAACCTCAAAGAAATATTAGTGTCAATTCCCATCCCCTTTGGTGAGTTAATCTTTGAAGGGAAAGAGTTTAAAGTCTTTCAGAAGTAAGCTCTGTGTCACCCAAGATACATCTTACTGAAGAGAGCTTAAGCGAAACATTTCAGCCAGGATGCGAGAGGACCTCGGCCTGGCCAGGTCAGTGGGCTTGGCTGTCCGATGGCTTCATCGCCTCCTCGGGTGAGATGTCTGACAGGAAAGTGTATTCAGCCAAGCCCAGACGTCCTGCCTGGAAGCCAGGGGACCAGATTGGAGCTTCTCACATTGCATGTTCCTTAGCTGCATTACTTTGAAAGTACTTTTGTATAATTACAAAATTAATTTCAGTTTCTCTGACCATCTAACTTTCTCTCTCTCTCTCTCTCTCTCTCTCTCTCTCTCTGTGTGTGTGTGTGTGTGAGATTGTGGCCAGAACTTTCCTGTTACATTGTCCCTGGACAAAATGGTAAATCCATTCCACGTGCATCACAGATATGGAAGCGTGACCACTATGCACACAACGTTCTGTAAACACGTTTTCTTCAGCTCTACAGAGTCCATCAGGGTCTCAGTATGGCAAGTCTGCAGAGAGCCAGCCTTGACCTTGTTTACTGCTAGATAATCCTTACTAATACTCATCAGTTGCCTAATTTATAGTCTAAGGGACAACAAAGTGATATATTCAAATAAAAATGACTCAGGAAAGCCTTACAATACACAAATCACTTTAATACTTATTCAAATAATGGGAGATTAAGGGAGAAGCATTTGAAAAACTAGAAAACTTTTGGAGCCCAAGTCTTGTGCCCAATCAGGAAGAATCTTGGTCTCATTCTTTTGAAAGTTCTGGCTCTTAGAACATTAGGGATTTGATATTTTCTTTATGAAATGGATAAAGCATGAACAGCACAAATCTACGATAATCAATTAAATAAACTGATGGGAAATCAGAGCTTTCCAGTAGTTTAGGTGAAAGAGACAAATTCATACCTAGAACAACCTTAAATAATGCTAATTATCTGTCTTCAAAGCTTGCACATTTCATATTTATCATTCTATTTGTATTCAATTAACATTCTTGGCAGGTAGGGGACCGGGCAGGTATTTTTATTCATTTTAGAAGTTAAAAGGCAGCAAACATTCAGCCTCAGATTTCCAAGCTGCACAGCCATCAGTGGCAAAGCTGAGGCTCAGCTTTTGTTATTCCTGGCCGGCGTCCTGCCCAGGACAGCAGGGTACGCTTCTATCTGCAGTTACATTTCCCTATGTAGACGTAGCTTCTCTAGGCACAGGCTTCCCTTACTTTGTCACCTAGAGCATGAAGGAATCTGTCTTTGCAGAGGTAACCATGAAAACTGAATGCTTAGGTTTCCAAAAGAAAGTCAGTGTTGATCAGTGACAATGAATTAAGAATCCAAATGGATTCTTCTGAATACTATTGCGAAGTTTAGATTGTATATCCAAATCAGCACATGCAAATTGGACACGGCTTGGAAGAAACAAATGAAGGGAAGGACACAAAACAACAGCAAAGGATGGGTGTGACCAGACACCCACTCACATTTAGGGGGATACTCTTGTGCTTGTAGGGGCAGAGACTTGACAATGCCCTGGTTAGCTTGCCCACAAAAGTGGTCCCTTACATGTGCTCCCGTCCATACGGTGAAGCACATTTCTGGCATGAAGGCTTTCTAAATAGCAAGCTTCTTTTTAGGGACTGGAACAGATGTCCAGGTAGGGACCTGCATGTGCCAAGGGAAGGATGTCTCACTGGGCAGCAAGAAGTTGGTGCTTAACCTCTGCTGGGCCTCAAAAGCCATCCAGTGACAGGCACCAGGCAGTTTGGGATATTTCACCCTCATGTGCCATCAAGCCTCAAGGGTGCCTTCCTCTATGCCGTGGACAGTGTCTTTTTTCCCCCAACAGGATGCTTCTTAATGGTCTGGCAAGGAAACTTTAAAGAAGTTCTGCTCATGGCGACTGGGCTGCAACCTGCCCCAGGGGGCCTGAGGGGCTTCAGCTCAGACCAACCACAACACTGTTATCCTTCTTAAATTTTGCTGTTTGGAAATTATTCTTGCTCATCTGACAAAGCAAAAACAGGTCATATTTGCCAAACAATGGAGACCTGAAATTTCTCAGCATCAGAGAGAAAGATGCTGAGTTTGAAGGATGTTAGGTGCCTGAATCTCTGCAATTTAACTCATAGGTCTTTTAAAGCAAAATGATGGTATTCCTTTAAACCACCTGTGCTTGTTTTTCTTCTTTGTCTTATATTTATATTCAAATCATCTCAAACTAGCATTTTACAAATAACTTGCCTTTTCTGGTTTGAAGATGGAGTCTAAAATTCATGACATGTTTATTCTAAATTATCACCAAGAATTTCAGCCCTAGTCCACTGATGTTCTGATTCTTTAACATCATTATTTGGGACAATGAGGCCTATACATCCCTGTGCATCAACCTTTATTGTCCTTCGGTTACATGTCACGTACCCTGAAGGAAAATCTTCTATTATTTGTGCCTATTAAAGTGTCAGCTGCATTTTTATAAGGCTTTTGCTGACGTTTGCAGTCTTCGCCCTTCTTACGTCGCTGTAGCCCACTTGGCATTTAACACGCACTGTGGTCTTGCATTTCGCCTGTGCTGTCTCTATCCTTCAAGCTGGAGTATCAGCCGCATTAGCAGGAGTCATGCTGGTGGGGGAGGGACATGTACTCCTAGGGTGCCAGGCCCAGTCGTCTGGTTCAGTCCTCTTCCTTTATGGCCGAAGAAACTGAAGCCCCATAGTGGCTACTGTCTTAGTCCTGACATTCATGAATAGGTGGCAGAACCAAAATGATAGAGGTAGCTGTTGAGCTTTTTGACTCTCAGAATACTACACTTTCCACCAACTTAGGAAACATCAGTTCAATACTTGCTTGAAGTGTATATGTTGATTTGTCAAGTGTTTATTCAGTTACCCAAAACAGCCTATTCTGATCAAACAACACTGGGGAATTGTGAGTAATGTTGTGGAAGAACGCATGTGTGTGTATCGGTAATGTACTGTGCTTTATATGTTCTACCTGCTTATCTATCTGTGTCTGTCTGTCTATGTGTCTGTCTGTCTGTCTGTCTATCCAATCCATCCATCCATCCATCCATCCATCCATCCATCCATCCATCCATCCATCCACCCATCCATCCATCCATTAATTTATATTATTAAGGGGCTTTGTGACATGTGGAAAATTGTATTAAATTATTTGGCCTTAATGAATCTAAAGCAATATGACTTTTCTCCTATGTTTAAATGTGAAAATTCACGAAAATTAAATTTACTACAAAAATGTCACATAAGGTGGTCATTTTTTAATTTTAATTTTTCTGTATTTTATGGAAGGTTGTACACTGTTCAGGCTCTCATTACTAGACTTCAGTCATGGTGATTCTCTTGTTCACAGCCTCACAAGTGCTGGGATTATTGGCTCGCACAACCATGCCCAGTCTCAATCATTGTCTCAGTACTCCCTGAGGTTGGGGCTGGCACAGCAGGTCCAGGGATCAAAACCCAGCTTCTGCACCTGCTTGTGGGTGCTTTAATCTGCTGAGGTCCTTAAGATGGTTATTTTAAACATTTAATGTTATAACACTTATCACATTCAATGTTATAAATGTTATTACAACATTAAATGTTATTAAAGTCAGAATTTAGACTGAAGATTTAAAGCAGGGAGAAATAAAATACTTACCTGACATAACATTTGCTTCCTTTGAAGGAATTCAATTGAAAAAACCAGGCACAGGAACTATCTGGGAGCTCTGGGCATGATTCCTCTGTTATTTACTGAGCATTGTTTAATTGGTTGGCTTAGGTTGTGTTTGGCAATTTTCATTCTATTCTTCATTGTGTCAAGAGGAGATATTTTTTATTGTATGGAAAACATAATTGGATACACAGATAAATGATGGATATACAGCTCCACTTACAAGTGATCAGAAAAGAAAACATCATTATATATAGTAGACCAGACTCCCGAAAAGCAACACAAGAATGGAATATGAGAAGTTGTTAGAGAAAAGCAAACCACTTGTAGGGGAAAATCCATCAGAATTACCTCAGGTTTCTTAAAACAAGCCCTTAAGTCAAGGAGAGTGTAGTGAAGAGTTGAAGCCCAGAAGGAAAAACCCTCTAAATTGTTCTACCTGGTAATTATCTTCCAAACTTGATGAAGAAATAAGACAGTTCCATGATAAAGTACTCCTGAGGTTCAACTCTTGAGGAGCCACTTACAGCAGCAGCTCCTGAGGAGCCTCCATGATAGGTGGTTCAATTTCTTTATGAGAAACAAAACTAGACACCTACAGCAAATATCAAAATGGACAAGTCCTTTCTTCCTTCTCCTGATTATGTACAGTATCTCCTTCATCAACAATGTCTCCATCATGCTGGTTCCTCTAGGAGTCCAAACCTTGAGGTGATATGAACGAGAGCATCAAGAAAAACTCAGAAATGGAGAAAAGTGGAAGGTGCACAGTACACTCCCAGAGCACCTTATGGTCCCAGCTATGGCACAATTCAAAGTACGGCTACTGCCACGTGGCCTTGTTGGGAATGTGGAAAAGGCAGAAAGCCATGGTACTGCCCGGTCAGTCTTGGGAATATCTGGATGACTCTGTGCAAACAAAAATGACATGAACGTTCTGTACAGAGACCCCTCCACCAAGCTGCCTTCAGCTGACCGGATGTTGTATTATCTTCCCAAAAGTGCAGAAATGTTATGGTTTCACCACAGATTTTCTAACCTCATGTCATTTTTGGAATCAACAAGGATTTCAGTACCTTTTGTATATGATGGTTACTCTTTTGCTTTTTAAAAAAAATAATTTTGTATTTAAAACACTCCTTGTATAAGTGGTTCATGTTCGGCATTATTTGAATCATTTGCCATAGCACAAAGGAAATACTTATATATGTTTTAAATAAAACTGGCATAGGAATAAAATAATGATAAAGTACTCCTGAAAAATTCAAAGCGCTTCAAAACCCACACTTGAAAATCTTAGGAAGGATATTCTAGAAAAAGACTATGAAGAAAATCACTTCCATGAAAGCCACTACAATGAATCCACCAGGTGAAACAGAGAGAGCCAGCAGCAGGAAAACTAGGTCCCAAGCTGAAATCAATATATGTCAGGTATAACCATCAATGAAAATGGTCTCCATTCACCAGACAAAGAAACAGATGGGCAGAACAGATCAAGAAACGAGATCCAACAATGTGCCGGATACAAGAAACACATTGAATGCAAACAGAAATTTATGGGCTGGAAAACAATACTCCATGCAACATAAAACTGGAACAAAAGCAAAGGCAGTAATTATGTTTGTGGCAGAGAGGATTTCAAGCCAAGACTGATAAGAAGAGGCTTCACTGTGGCAGGAGACATACTCAGAAGGATAGCAATATACCAAGTAGTGCATGGCTCCATAGGAGAGAAACAGTAACTTTGAAGGATCCTGTAACCAGCATTGCCTGGAACTGTAAGTGCAGACTGGCATCTGTGGTCCAGGTGGCTGAGCAGAGCACCTGGATGCATCCCTGCCAAGCACACCTGGGTGCTGTGAATGGACCCTTGCTGTGTGAATTTCTTCCCTTCTGGACTAAAACTAACTGAGTGGAAATCCTTGACATTCCATACAATGATTATAGTTTGGCCCACATTGTACTCACATTGTGACTTTTCTATATAAATTATCCCTGACAGAGGTTCTCGGTGACAACCCTTTAGGGGCCTCTCCTGTCTCTTGAGAAGGCTTTTCTGCTCTGAACCTGTCTTGTTCTTTAAAATTGTTTCTTTGATTGTTGGAGGATGCATTCTCTGCACATGTCACATCTACCAGGTTGTGATTTATATTTCTCCTACAACACCTATACATCTGTTGTTCTGCTACAAGGCCAAGCCTTTCTGTATAGATGAAGTTGGCCTGGAACTCACAGGCCTCCTTCCTCAGCCCCCAAGTTCTGTGCCTCAGCACAGTGTGTCCCTACTACTTCCTTCATTAGCCTTCAGATTGGAAGGCATCTGCCTTCCCAGAATCAGTGCTCTCCCTCTTCACTCCCGGCCTGGCTGCATGAAGTCCCCATCTAGGTGCTCAAATGACATTATTTGTAAGCCCTCCTGCACTTACAGCTGTCCTCTACTAGATTTGTGATCTGTATCTCCTCAAAGAGGCTCTGATTTCTCTGGGGACATAGATTATATGAACTGTACAATAAAAGGAGCCACCCTCAATGCCAAGGCATTTGTGTTTCTGCCAACAGAAGCAATGCTTTTTATTCCGCACATCTCTGGAAACAGCAAATGTGAAACACAGGGCTCGGTTCTGCAGCCTTGTGGCCATGCTTCCTCCTTCCCTCTTTCAGTGTTCTGCCATCCCCATGGGAACCAAGAGTCACAGAGCACAGAACATGGTGCTCTCTTCCTCACAGAGACTTATGACTCTGAACCACTTCACACAGTGACTATTCACGAGTGAGGATGTCCAGAGAATAGCTACCAGGTAGGTAGCCACCAGGACAGATACTCCAGCCTGGGAAGGGGTGTGAGTGTATGTGCCCACATGCTCTTCTTCAGCTACTTAGTAGGTAGAGCATCATGGGAAATAGTAGGCTAAATATGCTATTACCTGGTGGGATGACAACAATGTAAACAGCTGTAAGCGTTCTGGAAAGCATCTTGTTATGGAAACGCATAAAATTACAATATACTATATTTTGAACTGATATCCACAGGTTCCACACACAGAAATACAAGCAGAGAAGGGAATGGAAATTAGGGGACAGAGGAATGGGGCTCCCCATACAATCTCTTCTCTTTGTGTTGGTTTGGAGACCGTGTCTCATCTGTGCTCCAGTAGCCAGGAGCACAGAGTCCTCCCCTCAGCCCCTGACAGGCTGGGCCTCTATATCCCATGCCACCAGCCCTGCGACCACCAACCTCTTCCTCCACAACCCCCTACCCAAGCCATCAGCCTGGCAGGCTGCCCCTGGACTGCTGTGTGCTCCCAGTGTGGTTGCAGGAGCTGCTGCTCTAAGTCCTCGCAGGAAGTTAGCTGACAACTCTTCTGCTGCACTTGTAACCTGTACACCATGAAGCAGTATTTTTCTCTTCTCAAAGAGGCCGAGAACTCCCTGCAACTCAGATCATCTGCACAACAGAGGGAAGTGACCCACATGTCATTCATGCCTCAGCCAATAAGAGAAGTGATTTAGCTTTTAGAGAGTGGTGTGCACAAAACTATTTTAGAAAACAGTGACTAGAGATTGCTATCTCCCAGCCCTCCTACCTTCTTTCATTATGACTTGCTTCCATTCTCACCATGGGAATCAATGGCCACAGAAGAAAGACCCGTTTTCTCTTGGCCAGAGACTATTACTCTGTAGGACTGTAGACATCTGTTCCTCAAGCCTTGTGGTTGAAGACATCTATCTATCAGGTTATAAGCCACAAGGGCAGGGCTCTGCAAACTGGGAGTGTGTGTATGTGTGTGTGTTTGTACACATATTTGTCTTTTTTTGTTTTATTGAAGTACAAATATCATTGAGACAGTTTTAAGATACCGTGACAAGATGGAGTTGATAAATTAATACACTGAAAACTGTTTTCATAATGTTTTGGTATCATAGAAGGTGCATTCATGATATTATACTTATAGACATTATTATAGCATATGACACTGATCAGTAAAGAAAGAGAATGTAGCTGTTTGCGTATCTTACTTTTTTATACCTGAATTACATCAAAGATTCAATAATTAATACTTTCTACCTTGTTATTTTCCTAGTGGTTGTCCATGGTACTTGAAGCTGACATAATATCCTGTCCAGCCACCATTAGTGCAAATCTTGCCTCTCATAATATTATGTAGAAGCACAGTGTTATCTATCCCCACTGTACTGTCTATACACACACATCATGATTCTTCCTTTCTATACCCCTTCCTTTGTCTACACCTGTCAGAGATAGGCACTCCATTGTCATTTAACGAACTTAGGCACTTGAACTCAACAACGCAATCCAATACAGTCCAGCATTCTGCTATAGTAGTGAGTTATCCAAAGAAGTTGTAGACCATAGCCATTTACAGCTCAGCTTAATATTATGGCCCCGCGATGTACACTTCATTTTTATACTTTTCTGCTGGATGGTTAAGACCTAGATAGAGCAAGACTTATATACCAACACATGTACTTTATGTTTCTTATGAGGTCAGTGAAGTCCCCTCAGGGTTTATCTTGTAGTCCTGTACCTTATTCTGTAGATCCTTTGTTTGTGTCATCCATGTGGATGAGAAATGGCCAATGTTTGACCAGTTTGCTCTCCATGAGACCTTGAGAGAACATTTTTTCTTCATGTGACTCTCCCCAGGCACACTATAGAACTTTGATCTCTTTCCTCTGTGGCTCCATAATCTCCTTGTTCAGAAAATTTGGAGCTCAACTGAGTTTCATGATGTTGCAGTACAGGTTCTCCTATGTCCTGAGTCTTTGCTGATCTTGAAAGGCTAGAGCCAAAATGTTGGCTGACCTTGTGGCTCTTCTATTTCTCCAACTTTTATCTGTGAACTTAGGTTGTTAACCATCCAGAAGAAAAGCTGATTAGCATCCTGGAGCATATGCCATTCACTTTGCCTTATCAGACTCAATTGATTTTAGTTGTTGTTGTATGTTTCCTTTTGTATTTCTGCTTTTCGCTTGTTATACTATGGAGACTATATGATATTTACACATGTGTGTTTGGTTTATTTCACTTATGAGTATATGTTCAAGTGGCATCCACCAGTATAAATGCTTCAAACTTATCATTCTTAATAGCTGAGTAATACTCCATTATATAGAAATACCACATCTTTTTCAACCATTCCTCATGTGATGGACATCTTGGTTGTTTCCAAGATTTTGCTATCACACATTGCGCTGCTATAAACATAGGTACACATATACCACTATGATACAATGTTTTTAGTTCCTTTGGGAAAATTCCCAGTAGGGGACTAGCCTTCTTGAATGGGATTTCTAGTCCTACTCTTTTGAGGAGTCTCCACACTGACCTCCACAATGGTTGAACCAGTCTACATTCCCACCAGCAGTGGAGAAGTGTTCTCTGTTCCCCACAACCTCTCCAACATTTGTTGTTGGTTGATTTCCTTATGATAGCCATTCTTTCTGGAGTGAGATGATATCTCAGTGTTGTTTTTATTTGCATTTCATGGATGACTAGCAATGTGGAGCATTTTTTCATATATTTATTCACTTATTTAATTTCGTCCTCTGAGAAGTGTGTATTCATCACAGATGCCCATTTCTGAATTGGGTCTTTTAATTTGAGTGCCCTGTTATATCTTAGTTCCTTATATATTCTAGACAGGAGACCTTTGTCTGCTTGCTTATTAGTTAGGATTTTTTCAGAATTTGTGCGTTGTTTTTTCACTCTGTTGACAATTTCTTTTGATATGCAGAAGCTCCTTAAGAAGAGTTGATCCCAGTTGTTGATTCTTTCAAGTGCTTCCCGTGCGAATATATGTTTGCTCATGAACTCTTTACCTACACCTATGTCTTTAAAAGTTCCTCCTACTTTCTCTTCCAGAAGGTTGAGTGTTTCCATTTTAATGTTTAGATCTTTAATCCATTTTGACTTTAACTTAGACTCATTTTCTCTTGACCAGAGACTATAACTTTGTAGGATTATAGACATCTCTTCCTCAAGCCTTATGGTTGAAGACATCTATCTATCACTTTATAAGCCACAAGGGCTCTGCAGACTGGGAGTGTGTGTGTGTATATGTGTGTGTGTGTGTATGTGTGTGTTTGTACACATATTTGTCTTATATTATTTTGTACATGCCTCTTCCTTTTCTTTTCTTCACTTTCTCCTGAAGCCTCAAGAGAAAAGTAGAGTCTAAAGCTATAACTCAATCCCCCCATGGCAAGCCCTGTCCCTAGCAGGGACTGCTCACATACAGAGCAGTCCCATGTCAAACTGGATGTGATGGAGACCCCTGCAGGGGGTGATCTTCCTGCCTCCCAGGCCTTGGTCAAGGAGAAGAAGATCTCCTATGGAAGGTACACCTGCTACCTTGCTACACTAAGCTTCAACTCAGGATGTTCTGAGGGTGCTTCATCCAACAATGTCTATCCAGCCAAAGAAGCAAAAGAGCCTCAAAGTATAGCAAGCTGCTCGGTGACAAAAGATGACACTGAGGTCCACGCAAAGCAGGTGTGGATAGACAGCATTGTAAGTGATGAGGACGTGTCCTCTGACTCAGAGAGTGAGGATTCAGGTGGTGAGCAGGTGCCCGCTGGCAACCCACTGAAAGCTGAGTATACTAGAAAGAGCGCCATGGGTGATCAACCCCATTGATGGCTGGCCAACCATTTAGCTCACGTATGCTGAACTGAAAAAGCAAAATGAAGACCAGCATGGTAAGGAGGAGGAGCAGAGTGCAGACAGTGAGAGCAGTGAGGACGAGGAGCAGCAGGAAGCTGAAAACCAGGAGGAGGGCCCGCAATTGTCAGAAGAAGAACAATACAGGAACCTCGTGCAAATCGTGGGCTATCAGGAAACATAGAGTGAGGATGAGTTTGATGACACTGAGATGAGTAATATAATCTACAGAGGAATTAAGGAGAAAGAGAAAGTGCAGGACAGTGACCAAGCCTGTGCCCTCCAGTGCCAGAAACCAATCGCTGGAGTGGCACTTGAAGACATTGAGTTGAGTGAAATAACCTCCGGAGACCTCAAAGAGAAAAAAAAAAAAAAAAATGCACCACACTGATCAAGCTCGTGCCCTCCTGTACCAGGAAACAACTGCTGTAGATCCCCAGATAGGTGGATGCTGCCCTCCTCAGCCAGCTCAGTGCGCTCAGGAGGAAGAGGAAACTCAGGTGGATCTGCTCCTGTGCACAGAGCTGCCAGAGATGCAGGTCATGCCACAGGAGGAAGAGCCTGCTGAGGTGATGGTGGCAGGGTTCCCAGGAGAGGAGGGCTCACCTGGGCGGAGCTGTTAGAGGACAAGGCATACAGCTACAGTGCCTCTTGTGATGCACGGCTGGCCCCCAGTGGTTGACAGGGTGCCAAGAGCAGAAGGGGGACAAGAAGTCAGGAGATGCAGGAAAAACACCACTGAACACTGAGAGAGAAATGGAGGGTGGCGAGAAAGACAAGACTTGATCAATATGTCCTTCCAAGAACACTGTTTTAACGGTCTCTGTATTTCAATGTTGATTTGGAAGCTGGGCATTTATGCCTGGGCTAGTTCTATTAAAGAGTCTGCAAGGATGAGACCCTGGTTGCAGGCTGGGACATTCCATTCATCTAACTCATCTGCTTTTCTCATCAGATGCCAGCGAGCGGCAAGGAGGAGTGCTCAGGACCCTCAGAGGAAGACCACAGGTCTGTCACACACACCACCTGTGTCAACTGGAGAAAGGCCTTCCACTGGCTCCACAAGAGAGTCCTGGCTTGCTTAGGGCACAGCACAAGTGGCAGCAGCTCACGGAGAAAGAAAGACATTTATGCTCCAACAGATTCTCCCATCATCAACCACCGCTGAGGGCTCATCCATTTGCAGATCATGTGTAGTGTGGCCTTCCCAGTTGTGCCATTCCATGTGCCCACATTCTCACATGCCCTTATTCCCATATTCCTGTGTTCTCCTATTCTTTGGTCCTTCTGCAATAAACTAAAGAGTTTTTTAGGGGGGGCAGGAGATTCCCATAGTTCACAATAAATATTTGTTCGTGTTCCTCTTGCCTGCTTATTGCCTTGTGTTTCTGGATACAGCAGAAAGCTGCCCTTCTGTTGGAGTAACTGGAATTCATTCTCTGTGATGAGCACAAGGCCTGTGCTTCCTGAGGAGGAGGCCTGGGCTGCTCTCCCTCACTTCTGCTTCCCAGGTTTTCTTCAAGGCCTCCAACTCTCTCTGGTTCAGGATCTCATCCTGGGTGGTCACTACCTTGCGTGCTCAATCTAGGAATAGAAGTGCCACTACCATCACACGCCCACCAGGGTGATCTTACAGGGCTGAGTTTGAGGCAGGGCATACCCAGTAAGCGGGAGCCAGCTCAAGTTGACAGATTTGGGGCAAGCAGAGAGCAGGTGTCATGGTCCTGGGGCACCAGGCCTCTAAGGCTTCTTGGTGACTCCAGAAATCCCAGCATTTGGGCAGTTGAGACAAAAGAGTCAGCATTCAGAGTCCACCTGAGTTAGTGTTAGACCCTGGCCATTGAGGTGTGCAGTGCAGGCCCTGGAGCAGGGCCAGTGGCAGCAGGTGCACAGCAGGGTGGGCACAGCATGGTGATGTAGGCTCTGAGAGAGCAGGAAGGCAGTGCTGAGGCGGCAGTCTATGTGTGCCCCAATCTCTTCCTCTGGGTGGTATCAGTAGTGATGTGTTTCTTTTTGCCTCCAGTTTATAGTTTGTTACTTCTTGGTCCTTCGTTTTCATGTTTCCCCCCAAAATTCCTCTTAACCATCACATACTCATCAAAAACATCATAAAGCTATGAACTGTTAAATAAACTTTTTTTTTTAATAAAAATGTATACATACCCCAAGTTCCAACACCATAGTGCATACTTAGTGGTATTTTATGAATCGAGCATGAAGATATGGGAATTCACAACTGAAAAGTACAGTCCACGTGCAGCATGCTGAACGTCCTTGTTTTGTTCACTGTTAGTTCCCTTTGCAAAGTATCGGGAAGTGTCAGGACTTAACAGCCCTGTGCTCGTATTTACCTGGAACCATACAATACCTGTACTTGTGCTATTTTTATGCTTAATGTGTTTGAGATGTTTGTTATGTTGTTGACTATGCTGGTACTTTGTTCAAGTTGTAAGTAATATCCTCTTGCATAAATAGAATTTTTAAATTCAATTTATGGTGAATGGAGATTTGGATAATATGTGGTTTGGAGTTGCTCTAATGAGTACTGTTATAGACATTCACTTGTTTAGTGTACAATATTTATCATTTTACAGTATTGCTTATTGAACCTCCTGTGGACATATTGCCAAAACTGGATCATTATCTTACATGATATATTGAACTCAATTTAAAACAGATCAAAGAACTTATCATCAAATATGAAATTATAGTACTGTTAGTACAATATTTAAGTGACATTTTTTACAACAGTGCTTTTGACAATGATTTAGTGATATTAGACCAAACTCATAAGCAAAAACAAACCAGGAAACTACATCTAGCTAAAAGGCCAATACACAGCCGTGGAAGAAAGGCAATGCAGGGCAGTGCGCTGGTGGGCGGACTCCAGCAGCCACTGTGCCTCTGATGACGGCTACTGTACAGCATAGATGAGTGGCTCCCAGCCTAATATGGAAAAGGGAAAATAACTCAGTTAAATATGCACTAAAAAATGAACACTTTTCCAAATATCTAGAGATGGCCAGGAGTACATGAAAGAGCATCAAAATCGCTCCTTGTCACAAAAATAGGAGTCGAGGGATGGGGAGATAGCTCAGTAGAATAAGTGCCTTCCTGGCAAGTGCAGGGTCCTGAGTTCAATCCCAACTAATGCAAAAAAAAATTAATGTCTGTCTTCAGCAGGTTTTTGAACCTAGAAATTAATTGGTAGGATTCTCACCCTGACTAACTGTATATGCTGATGCCTGTGAACTAAGCAAGTGCACTGAAACAGCAATGTGTAATACTAGGGTCATATTTAGAATGCCTGTCATTCTGCTCTTCTAAATACATTCTGCTTCTAATGTCATATCAATTACTGCTCTCAAGTAAATGTTTGTTTAGAAAAAGTAATACATGAAAACGAGAAACAAGAAAAATAATGTCACAGGACTGTCCTGCTACAATGCTGTACATGGTTAGATTTCTATATTTCTGTGTAAAAATATGTAATTATTTATTCCTATTTTCTCAAAATAATTTTTTATTTTTTATTTTTTTCTTCACATTCTACAGAATGTAGATTTAAAATTTAACATATCAATACTTGATGGAAAATACCTGTTCCATGTTATGTCTAAGATGTTTGATATTCAGACTATTCAGTACGTAGTGAGGTTAAGCTCAACTGCCCATGTTAAAGGGTAGTAATATCATTAAGTTGCTCTTCTGGGCAGTTAACCACTTAAGTTTGCAGACCAAAAATTAGAGAAAAAGAACGGTTACAGGGATAGTGGACATTGCGGCCCTAGCCCTTCAAGGTCAGTGAGGACTCAGGACATAGGAGAATCTGTACTGTAACATCCTGTAACTCAGTGGTATCCAAATTTTCTAATCAAGGAGATTATGGGACCACAGAGGAAAGTGATCGATGATGTAGTGTGTGCCTAAAGAGAGTCACATGGAGAGAGAACACTTTCTTAGGCTTTTGCAGACAACAAATTGGTCAGGCAATGTCCATGACTCATCCACATGCTGATACTGTGAAAGAATTTACAAACTGTGGTACAGTGTTTCAAGGTGAATTCTGAGAGGGTTTGATTTACCTTGTCAGATAAAAAAGTTACATTTCTTGTTATATAGATCTTGCTTTATCTTGGTCTTAACCATCCAGCAGAAAAGTATAAAAACAAGATATAAAAAGTAAAGCTATAGTAATATGCTGAGCTCTAAAAGGCTCAAGTCAACAACTTCTAACATTGCCAGTCCTATGGAAAACCCACTTCCGTTATGGACTACTGGACTATATTGGATTATTTTGCTGAATTCACACACCTACAATATTTGAATCGCAATGGAATACCCATCTCTGACAAAAGTAAAGAAAAAAGGAGGATATAAATGAAGGACCACTTTGTATCTGTATACACAAAATAGTTTTGATAGATATACTTTCTCTTAATTCAATAAGAAAGATCTCTGCTAATAGTGTTTTGACAGGATATCATGTGTGCGTCTTGTACTATGAATAACTAGTACAAAGAGAAGAATATGCAATGTATTATTGTAACTGTCCTAGTAACCTGTTTTGAAACTGTCTCACTGCTATTTGTTTCTCAGTAAAATTAATTTAAAAGAAAAGAAGTCAAAGTGTAATAATTTTGTGAATGTCAGCAAACTGTAGAACAAGAGGTCCCATTCTTGCACTTTTACAGAAACAGTGCTTTAAAAGCTACCTGCTCAAGGACATGGCTCTGAGAGAGCTCCAGCACAAAAGTGGGACTACACTTGGGGAAAAAAACAACTACTACAGATGAAAGGAAATAATTGACAGGATAAAAGTATAACCCTTGTCATGTGAGAAAATATTTGTAATGTGAGACAATTTATATAATCTGTTACTATCAAAGCACATTAAGAAACCCCACAATTCAGAAGCAGAAAACCAAATTATCTGATTGAAAAACAGGCAAAAGACATGAGTAGATATTTCTCTACAGAAAACTTACAAACTGACATAGGAAAATAAAAAGATGCACACCACCATGCCTGCCAATCCTCAAGAAAATGGAAATGTCAGCTAATCTAAGACAGCACCTATTGTTACAATGGTTGCTATAAAATAGACATTTTTGCCAAATATATACTAGAGATATCAGAGTACACAGTATTAGCCACACACATGCAAACAAACACATACACATACAGAGACAGACAGACAGACACACACACACACACACACACACACACACACACACACACCCCTGGCACGAAGTGATTGCTGGGATTCAGGTAAGTAATACTGAAAATCTGATGGAGTGCACAGATCTAAGCAACATTTTGGAAGAAGAATTTACTGAACTAGTTGGTAAAACCAAGCGTGGTGGTGAAGTCCTATAATCCCAGGGCTTGGGAGGATGAAAAATAGAATGATTCACTATGAGTCAGATCTTTGTAGTGTGGAAATGAATACTTGTCTCGGGAGCTGGGCCATCACATGTGTCTCAAGGTGTGTCCGAGGAAGGCACCACTGTTAAGCATCGGGCCCTGGTGACCAGTGACATCGACTACGGAAGGAGCACAGGAGGTGAGGAGAGATGCCTGGGGTTGGAACTTGCTGAGGTGCACATTTTACTTTAGATCTGTGAACCATATTGAGTTTTTTTTTAAATCCCTAAGGCCACTTTCTAGATTCATTTTTTAAAAGTTGTGCATCAGGTGTCCTGTTGTTCCGGTGCACATTGATAGCTACCGTGGCTGCACTGATTTCCTTGCTTCTTTGTCAAAGATCTACTGGCTGTGCTCATGTGCATCTATTTATGGGCTCCTGTTGTGCTAATTTATTTCTCTATTTCTTCATCAGCCTTACTGTCACGAATAGTGTAGGTCTGCAGTGGGACTTTAAGATCATTAACTTTAGCCCTTCCTTAGTTCTCCTTCAATATTAAGTTAGCTTTTCTAGACCTGTGTCCTTTATGAATAAACACTGGAATCCAATCAGTTTATTAATAACCTCAAAACAATTTGTTGAGACTGTTATTTTCAAGGCGTGTACTTTGTAAATGAGTTTGGAAAGAACTGATATCATAACAAAAGCACTGCATGTGGTGTTGCTGAATTATTTCAAGTGTTGTCTCAGAGTTTACCTACTTTGTAAAATGCAGGGCACCGGATAATAAAAAAATCCAAACCTTGAACTTAACATAGGGTCATGTTTTGACTTATTGTCCAAGTTAGCTGGATGTGGAGCACATCACTCGTCTTCTGTGAGCCTGTTTCCTCATCTATAAAATGCTTGTGACAATAAATACTGATCAACACCTTGATTTTCTACTGCTTTTCACTCTCTTTCATCTTGCAGTCCATCAGCTATTTCTGGTTCTTCTCATATTACCTCAAAGAAGAAATGGGACACCCATGAGAAGACATAATACAAAGAAAGCTTCCAGTTTTTAATCTATGTTTTCCACACAGTAAGTCATTAACATATCTGGAAGGCAAAGTTTGGGAATTGAGTATACTGCTTAACCAACAGCATTACAGAAGAACTTGATTTCTCAGGGTAACTTCAGTGGAGCAAGGGGAGGGAGAAAATACATAGTGAGAACAAGAAGTGGCAGAAGAGAGATGGACAGAGTGAGGCAGAGACAGAGAGAGACAGAGAGACAGAAAAGAGATGGAGAAATGATAACTTAGACAGCTAGAAGGTACAAGGAGATAACTCAATCTCTGCTCGCAAGCAGCTAAAACATGATACAAAACCATCCGGACTCTTGTTTACAAAATGAATCTTAAGAGAAGGACAAAAATTGCTCAAAAGAATAAATTCATGTCATCATTACAGGGGAAAAGGTTCAGTTACAGATACAGCTGCAGGGACTTCCTAAGAAATACTTCTCCAGGGGCCAGTGAGATAGCTCAGTGAAATAAAGCACCTGCCT